>JAAMPI010000205.1:0-52038 GCA_013054445.1 Cudoniella acicularis
CTGCACCCCCTCAAGGTTTGTTTATCGCAGACATGAAATGTTTTCTAGGTTGAAAACATGGCCGATTTCGAACCCTTCACCACTACTGCCGCGACGATCAGAGCTTTATGTTCTGGTAACTGAGTATATTCATCTATATATTCTCGGTACCCCGTCATCTCAAGGCAGATATTGATATCTGCGATCGCGATTAAGCCGGAGCACATTCTTGAACCACTCGTCGAAAGACTTTTGGTGGGTGGAATAAGCTTGACTTTGTTGGTCGGACATGTCGATCTGGATCCTTCTTCCACGCCTCGTACTACTGGTATTTGGTTTGTTCCTGGTTCCCCGTTCCCGCTCAAGGCCTCTAGTGTGATTGGAATTGGCGATGACCACGATCTCAACGGCTAGTATCCAGTACTCGATGCAAATCCTCCCTCTCAGATTCCCCTCCAGACTGCCAAGTTCGCGAGTATATGTTTGAATGCTTCCACTGCTGCAACATCCCAATACCTCCAGCATTTTATTTCAACACAGTATGAGCCCCACGAGCTTCCAAATACTGCTCTGCCACGCCTTGTCCCAGCGACCTGATAACTCCAAAAACCTCTTTATCGTGATATCTCAGTCTTGTCTTTGGATCCGTGTATGGTGCAGGCAACCCAGTTATATCACAGTAATGTTTGTTGTGCGCCATGGAAGGTGCCGACTCGATATTCGTGTATGTCGCGTTCGGCGCAGTAGAGAATCCATTCGACCGCATATTCCTCTCCAAAACCAACTTTGACAGATTCCTTGATGCTTGCGCAAGATTTGGTTGTAGTGTAGAACTAGCTGTTGAGACAGCAGGAGTAACGTCGCCGTCAGTGGTTGTGGTTGACTCGTCTGGCAGCGGTGTTGCAGCTCCACTGTTGTCTTGAGTAGCCATTACGGATGCCTCTTTTCGAACGGCATCACCAAGGATGGTTTTGATGTTTTTGTTCCGTCGCTGATTGGGTTTCCAGTGGTGGTTGCGGAAGGGTTTGGGGATTGCATGGATATCGAGCTGATCGATGAGCTGCTGGTGAGCCTCGGAGTCTGCTGCCAGAGGTGGCATGATGTTTGATGTTTCCAGGAATGGTTGATGTATTGAGGGAAGAGGTGAGTTGAGGGGGAGAAGTTGGAGCGGAGAGTTGATCCTGTTCAAATGGAGCTCCCTTGAATCGATTGGCTTGGCGGGATTTTGCCTTCAACCCCCACCTTCCTCCTCACGCGTCAAGGTCGCGACAAGCCAACACTAAGTTGAAGCAACAAAATGGTAAGAGCCAAGGCAATTTCATTCATAAATATATCTAATTCATTATAGGAGAGCCCTCATGAGCATCAGCAAACCCTGCTTCTGTCGCGTATCATCACGAACGTGGTAAGGATACCATAAACATTGACATTAGATTGGACCGTGAGCTGATATAAAGCCAGGAAAAACTCAATGAAGCTATCATGCTTCTGAACAGAAACCTTCAAGTGTGCCGGAATTTTCTATTTTCTGCTCACTCACGTTACTGATTAGGTTTGTAGGAGATTAACATTCAAAATATGAATGTTGAGTTGGTCGCTCAGATGTTCAAGAACTACCAATCTAACGTGCTATTCCATCTTGAAGGTATGAATTAATTCATATATAGACTTCTGACGATTTATGCTAATTTGAATTTAGCAACGGATAGTCTCAAAGAGCCTTCATGAATTGGTTTGGATTTTTAGAAGCTATGGGTTCGGGTAGGGGATAAGGCGTTGAATATTTACACCTGGATGGTTGTGTAAATGTAGAAATGATCAATGATACCAAAGACCACTTGTGCTTGAAATCTGTTTAATGCGAAGCTTTTTCGTAGAGGTTGTGAAGCTTCAGAATTCAGGACTGTCTTTGGACAGCCTCGTCAGGAATCACATTTGTAGCCTCGCGTCTGAAAGCGCGAATTGACCAGCCCCGAACCATGAGCATAATTGGTCGCAAAGCTGACTTCTCCTCACAACGCCAATTCTAACGATCCGGCATTTGATTAAAGACTCCTCTTAACATCCGCGATGACCTAACCCGCACCGATCCTTCTCAAATCGTCGAAAATGGCACCGTCTGCTATCGAGACAGCTCCCCAAGCTTCAGAACCAGAGAGCTCCATTCCACCACCCAAGCTCTACCCACCAAGGGAAGCCCATTTCGAAAAGTTCATTGAGCCTCAACCAGATGGCTACCGGAAAGCTGTGTCGCGTGGTCCTGATAGAGCGGCTATTGTGATTGACAATGGTATTCATCCCTGTGTTCTCCGAATCTATTCAAATCGACTAGCTGCTAACACCATCGCATAGGCTCATCTGCCACTCGGGCTGGCTGGTCGTTTGAAGATACTCCTCGATTGAATCTTGTACCTATTTTCTCGAAATATCGCGACCGGAAAATAGGAAAGACGTACTCTTTTGTTGGTCAGGATGTTTACTCAGATACAACAGCTCGGGGGCATGTGCGAAATGCATTCGAGGCAGGGAGCGGAATTGTCAGCAATTGGGATGTCATGGAGTCCATACTGGACTACGTGTTCATCAAGATGGGCATTGATGGGGCGAATGGAGGTGTTGACATACCGATTGTCATGACAGAGGCTGTGGCCAACCTTCCATACTCGCGCAAATGTAAGATACATACGAGTTTATGAGGCTGTGCTAATACTAAATTACAGCTATGACGGAAATTATATTTGAATGCTATTCAGCACCCTCTCTAGCTTATGGAGTCGACTCCTTATTTTCCTACGACTACAATAAAGGCAAAACTGGACTTGTTGTATCCTCCTCTCACAGCTCAACACATGTCATTCCGGTTTTAAACGGGAAAGCTATTCTCACACAAGCAACACGATTAAATTGGGGTGGTTCACAAAGTGCCGAATACCTCCTAAAGCTCATCCGTCTCAAATACCCCACATACCCTGGCAAGATCAATTCATCACAAACCGAATATATGGTCAGAGATCATTGTTACTTGTCCAAAAATTACGACGAAGAATTATCGAGGTATCTTGATTGGACCGGTCTTGAAGACAGAGATCACGTTATACAATACCCATATACGGAAGAAGTTGTGGTACAAAAAAGTGAAGAAGAGCTTGCGAGAATAGCGGAGAAGAGAAAAGAAAGCGGGAGACGATTACAAGAACAAGCGGCAAAAATGCGCTTGGAGAAGCTCATTCGAAAAGAACAGGAACTCGATTATTACAGAGACCTTCAAGGGAGACTCGCAAACGAGAGTAAGAAGGAGATTAAGCGTATTCTCGATACGGAAGATTTCAAAGACGAGGCTGCTCTTGAGAGGATGATCAAGGACCTCGACAAGTCGATTCGAAAAGCAAGAACGAAAGATGTTGGCGGTCCAGAGATTGAAGAGGAAGTCGAGGAGCCTGACTATAGTCTGTTAGACACTCCAGATGATCAACTTGATGAAGCTGGAGTTAAACAGAAGCGACATCAACGGCTTATGAAATCAAATAATGAGGCTCGAGCCCGAGCGAAAGCCGAGAAAGAAAAGGAGAAAGCGAAAATTGCTGAAGAGCAGCGACTTGACGAAGAGAAACGTGAAAATGACCTAGAAGGGTGGCTACAAGAACGAAGAAACGCCCGAGCAGAATTGGTCCAGAAAATGAAAGATCGCGAGCGTCTAAAAGCCGATTTGGGGAATCGAAAATCACTGGCAAGTCAAATCCGAATGAAGAGCATTGCAAATCTAGCCTCGGACAATCCAACCAAGAAACGGAGGCGCGGAGGGGACGATGACACTTTCGGAGCAAACGACGATGATTGGGGCGTGTATCGCCAGATAGCCACTGGGGAGGGTAGTGATGACGAGGAAGAAGAAGATTTAGGGGTGACCTTGAAAACTCTGGAAGCAGACCTCCTAAAGTATGATCCCGAGTTTACCGACCAACACACCCTTGATGCACAGACAGATTGGACCAAGAGTCTTGTGCATGCGTTTCTCCGCGGTCCGAGACCATTCGACCTCAAGAGCCAGCAAGAAGCCCACCAGATACATCTTAATGTGGAGCGTATCCGGGTACCAGAGGTCATCTTCCAACCTTCGATTGCTGGCCTCGATCAAGCAGGTATCATCGAGATAGCCGCGGATATCCTCACCACTCGGTTGAATGGGGTAGGCAACCAGAGGGATTTCCTAAAGGACATCTTCTTGACCGGTGGAAGTTCGATGTTTCGGAATTTTGACGAGCGTTTACGAGATGGCTTACGAGCTCAGTTGCCTGCTGACTCGCCACTGATGATAAGAAGGGCTAATGACCCAATACTGGATGCCTGGAAGGGGGCTGCCAAGTGGGCAGGGAGCAGCTCCTGGAAGACAGCTACCGTTACTCGAGAGGAGTACATGGAGAAGGGCGCCGAGTATATCAAGGTAGGCTCATTATTACCCGGCAAGATTTAGTAAGCTAACTTATATTAGGAACATGATCTTGGGAATGCTTATTCATGACCGAATTTGGTATGGGTTTCGTGAGGGCTGTAGAAAATCAAGTTTCGGGCATCACAAAATGGAAGTGGGTCCAAAGGGTGTTCATGTTAGTTAAGCTTTGATATACCATTTTGAAAAAGATGATGCCTAAACGCCGTTCCTAATACATGCAATACTCGTAAGTAAAAGCGTAATTCGTAGTGCAAGTGACGCCTGCAAAAAACCACCAGATTCCTCGACGCCAACAAAAAAGTAGGTGAACGATTTTACATTCCGGGAACCGAAGCAGGAAGACCATCAGCGCCGCCTTGCAGTTGGGAGCGAATAATCTCCTCGTCGGCGGCATCATCTGTTGGAGCATCCTTGAATCTCTTATGATCATAGGCGTGCTCCTCTGCTGGTACATGCTTTCCTGAGTTAAGGCTGGCTGCTGCAAGATTGCGAGCAGCAGAAGGATTTAATGAGCTGATTCCAGACATTGAAGCTACGGGAGCCCCTTCATGGCGTTGAGCATGTTCCAAGTGTTCATGACCTCGAGCATGCGGATGGCTCAGGTTGACATTTGGTGGTGGTTGGGGATATTCGCCATGCGACTCAATGAGACGAGATTGTAGATGGATGATATACTCTCGCAACGAGTAGTTCTCGGACTGAATGGCCTTATAATTCTCCTCCAAAGCATGCATTTCGCGCACCTGCTCCTCGAGCTTCTTGATATAGCCCTCTTTGCGCTGTCGAAAGGCTCGCTGTGATGAAAAATGTTACGTAAGCTTCGAGTCGTGGATGGATGACATGAGAATTGACAAAGCAAGAAGACCATCAAGAACTTTAACGAGCGTCTCCCGCTTTCAAAAAACATCCATCTTCATGGCAGAGTCCTGAGCTTGCGACAAAAATTGAAAACAATCAAAACCGCACACGAACGTACCTGAGCAGCGCGATTTTGCGCGGCGCGCTTCGATTGCGAAAGCTCGCGTTTCCCGCCCTTGCGACCATCGCCCATATCGTCGCCGCCGCTGTCGCCTCCAGCACTCATCATGCCTCCGGGGCCACCGATGGCCGGGTCGATGTTGTGGTCGTGGGGAGATGGGCTGCTCGATGGCTGGACGTCGTTGTAGCCATGGGGAGCGTGTTGCTGTTGCTGCTGCGATGTGCTAATGACGGCGGCGAGCTGGGCTCTTAAGTCTAAATGCGCGGGCGCTTGTCAGCAGGATACACAAAACGGATTACTCGTATGGCGGGTCAGGTGGGGGAAGGATACCATTGTCTGCGCTCATGTCCTGGCGAGTGAGAGTGAGTCAGCTTGAAGGCGTACAACTTGGGGTGACTTGCGGAGCGTTGCAGAGCGATCTGATTACAATGCGCTGGGCTGCTTCTGCTGCCGGCTATGGCAATGGGGTGGAGAGGTTGGGGAAGGGAGGGGTAGGTACGTACCTGGTTCTGCATGCTCTGAGGCATTGGGGCTGGCGCAATGGACTGCATGATGGCCAAGTTCCGCGCTGGAGGGCGATTCGAAGATACGAGTGTCTATGTCTCTGGTGGTGATGGTTCGCGCGGTTTGCGTGATGATTTCACTTCTCTGGTACAGCTGCCCTGTCCCGGGACTCCGCAGGTCAGGAGCACGTGATCTCGGGTGTTCGGGGGTTTGTGGCCTTTGTTGTTTCGGGAACGTCTGGCTGGCTGAAGCTGGAGGGGCTCGAGGGGATCACGAAGGGCTTATTAAGAGATTATTTATCCACGGGAGGGGGGCCAAGGACAAAAGGGGTCAGGCAGGAGGGAAATGCTACATTTGCGAGTGCCAGTGCAGTGTCCCGAGTGGGAAGTTCTCTCTCTGGTGTATTATTGGCTTGTTGGAGGAGGTTGGTGCTTGTTGTACTAATCAGGTGGCTAAGTGGTCGTGGCTTATTATTGTTGCTGACATATCACTCGCTCCTTCGGCCTCGCAGGTCTTGGTATCCCCGAGCACCAACATCTGTGACCTGCTGACCTGCGACCTGCGATCCTGCGTTGCCCTTGCCATCGGATTCGCAATGTTCTTTAGATTGCGTCGTGCGCCTCCCAAGTCTCGGCGCTTTTCATTAATGGCAAAGTCTCGTTTGTCGTTCAAGTTTCCCTATGAGTAATACCCGGTGTGGTGTAGGCCATGCGGGATGTTATGACTAAAGTCCGGGATTCGGCGTTAAAAAGGGTTCAATATCAACTATAACGGGCCCACACCCCTCGCAAGTTGGTAATTGACGTCTCGTATCTTATTCCTCTGTAATACCGCACTCAAAAATTGCCTTTTGTGGCTATCGCACCCTGATTACAAATTTACAGGTCATCTTTCCAAGCCTTGCTTCTCTCTTGACGGTTTGCTATACCAAGTGTCACCCACCACCCACCACCCACTTACCATGCCAGCGTCGATATTATTTTCTTCCTCTTCAAGTGAATGGATTGATCAATTACCACGTATCTCGGATCAAAGCTTACTCAGCCTTTATTTAACGACCGAAAAGCTTCAAAAAGTAGAAGCAAGTCTAGTGGGACATGCTTCGGAACTCGGGTTTGGCGACTCTTACAAGGGAAGATTGCAACAAACTTACTGCTGACATGCCTTAAACAGCGCATAGTGCGAGCGGCACGACGGAAGCGCGGTGACGGAAAATCTCTAGCAGCATGATAACTGTTGGCGATCATTCCGAATGCTCAAAGGTTCTCCCTCCTTCCCATTTAGTCATCAAGAAGACAGGCCTCCCACCGTACATGCTTGTTTACGCCCCATCGGAACATTAACTCCTCACCGGTTTCTTATCTCGATTACAGCCTTCGCCGAGTTATGTGAATTGTCGCAACGGTTCATGCAGAATTCCCTTGCTCGAGGCGGCTCTCTCCCTACATGGGCGAATCAAGTGGTTACGTTCGCCAACAAAACGTTCGCTCTGCTCGCATATGGGCCAATTATATTGGAAATGGCGTGTTCGTAGGGCTGAGGTGCATCGTGGTGTCACCTGCAGAAGTATCTTACGTAAGAACCTCAATGGGGGATTTTCTATTCGCTGATTCTTGGAGAGGAGCTGTTGTGCTTTGCGCTCGAGTGTGCAACCTCGAAAGTTGTGCTCGGGTTTAGCATAGCTTACACCTAGATATCAGAACACAGGAAGCGCCATCACACTGAAGTTACGCAGGAAGACCGTCCTTCACTGATACCTGAGGAGTCTAGGACCATGGATGGATCTATTTGACCATAACCTAAGCCATCCACCAAAGGGTAACGACTGCTCAGTTCCTTTCCACTTATCGCGCACTCGCTGTGAAACAACTACTATTCAGCACGGTAAGTAAGACGTGGAAGTCGATGGCAACCCGCACCCGTTCGCCAATTACCTTCTTATGGGGAGATTCCGCGTCTCCTTCCTGACCAATGTGCTGGCTAGTCGACACGCGTACGGCATGACCTTGTTGAAAAGATGCTCGCTCTATCAGCAACAGTCTTGTCGATCAGCTGCTGTAGTAGCATTCATAAATTTAGGTCATCGACTTATGGCATGTCTCCGGAAACACTGACCCTCTTCGAGACTAGGCGCACGATTTTACGGCAAGGTCGAAGCATTTAGAAAGGCATCTCTCTGGGTCTATAATTTTACCGCGGCTTTGAAATACAAGTATCCTGCTGTATATGCTTCTGCCTGAGAATTGGAATGTTTGTTGGACTGATCTGGCAGAACACAAGAAATGGAAGAAGTTCGAAGGGGTATGGGCATGGGCGAATTGAATGCTCTGGATTTTGGCCAAGGTTAATTGGTTCTGGTATACATGTTTCAAAAGAGGGAATGGGTTGTCAAGGGCAATCCTCTTGAATATTTGATTCAAGTTATGCATAAAGGTCACGGTTGGTTTGACAGAGCTTTTAAGAATGTTTGACATGGGTCCATTTTGATCGAAAGATCGTGGGAAAGTCCATTTGGTGAGTCTCAAGGTCAGTTCGAATTTATTTCCTAACAAGGCAGCCCCCTCGAGACCAGCTTACAACTTATATGTCTTCATAAAATAGGTTTACATTCCAGGAATCTTTTCTTCTCAATTACATTTCAGAACTCAAGGATGGAGAAGAGGGGTGGAAGAAGTGAAGAGTCCTTACTGACGGTCGAATTTAAAAGGTACATCAATTAGTGTTACACAACATATGTACATCCCACCATAACAATCTCTTCATTGGCCGTCTACATCCAATCAACCGAGAAAGCCTCCAACCCACTACTACCCCGCACCAGACCACACCTCTGCATAGCATCATCTTTCTCACGTCAACATCTCAAATCTCACGCGGTAATCCATATGAGCGATTCAGCACTCGGTCAGCAAAATAATAGCGAACTTTCAATTTAAATCTCTCCCCATGTCTAGAACCGCGAACGAGCTCGCTGACCTCATTGGCTGCATAAGCTTGGAAGGCTCTAAAGGGAATGACTCCAATGAGAAGCTTCAAACGAAGAGGAAGGAGCCCCCAGAACAGGATGATGAACTTAAGCCTACAACTCCATCGAGCCTCACGGGGGGGCGCTCCATGACTCCTGTAAAAGACGAAGGTCCCATCAAAGCACAAACCGAAGTTCCTCAAGCCACCTCCCAAAACAATGTCAATCCCAGTCCTCCACCAACTCCAGACACAACAGCTCAAAAACTCCCACTTCAATCAAACCCAGAACCCAAGTCCTCAGAGCCAGACCCGGGTGCACAGCAACAAACTGCTTCTCCCCAACACAAATCCTTCCACTCCGTCGCTCCACCACCAAATTTCAAGCCCACAGACCCTTACCCAAGACCCGGACTCCTAGTAGGCGACTTCCCTCCTGCAAAACCATATAAATACCGAGACAGAAAACACGTGCCACCGAGCCGCCGGAGGGCATCCTACCCGGCACCTATAATTCCAACCTCATTCTCCGTTCTCCGCGAGGACTCAGGGAACACTTCTCATTGTCCAGAAAATGCAGGCGCTCCTAGTATTGCTATTCCTAGCACTACTGCATTTACCTTTCCGCAATTCCAAAAAGGTTCGCTACCAGCAACGATAAAAGCAGAAAAGTCAGCTTCTCTAAGCGGAAAAGCGTACATAATCGAAGCGACCATAGCCAAGCTACGGGGTACCCGCGTGATCGGCATCTTCACCTCCCTCCTCCTCGCCAACAAACGGTTGGAAGAATATATCGCTCAATGTTTTCCGCTATCCACCTCCCCCACATCCTCTTCCTCTTCCACTTCTCGCAGCCAAAATAGAGGTAGCACGTCCCCAAGAATCACAAAAAGAGGACCCTGGCCCAACGGCGCGGTGGAAATCGTACTCCCATTTACGATAAATAACATCGAGAAATTGAAGATCCTTCCAAAGCCGTCGTCCCTTTCTCAGTTTCAAGGTAGTGAAGCAGCGTTCCTAGCAACGGACTCTTCGAACCTTGGTACCATGGTCTTAGCTGTTTGCACGACGGTGAAGGAAGCATGGGAGGTGTGTTTGGGATATATGGAGGATTTGGGCGTTGGGAAAGGAGAGAGTGTAAGTGGGAGAGGGGGAGAAAGGGTGGAAGGGAAAGAGTGGGTTTGTGAGAGGGGGTTGAGGCATTTTGTTTGTGTGGTTGGGGGGAGGAGTCATCTTTTTTGAGGTGGAGGTTGGGGTTGTTGATGCGGAGGTCGCGGCGGATTTGTGGGTTATTTTTGGGATGTGAGGTGGGTGAACTTTGGAATATTCTATACAGTATCTATAATTAAATCTTGGATTTCACGGGAGTGAGGTATTTATTAAGCTACTGCTGCTGCTGCTACTGAGATGGGTAAGCTCATGAAAGAGTATAGGGATTTCTATACCAAACATACTTTGCGGAAAGTCAGTGATCTAGGGAGTCCAATTTCTTTTTGCTAGGAGGTTTTGCATTGGTGGTGCGTAGAGTCGGAGGGCAATTACTGGCTGCTGGGAGACCTAATGCTCGAAGAAAATGACTTTCGATTGAGCGAACATAACTTCACAACGAAAAGGACAGCGACAGCGGGAGGTGACAGCAAAATAAAGATTGACAGCAACAGTGAAAGTGAAAAATCACAATTTGCTAGCCCTTTCTCCGGGCTATAAAAATTGTCAATTTAATAATGAACGCCGCAGTAGCTACGCGCCGCAGCGGGATTCATGTATTGGAAAAAGCTCATCCAATAGGAGCGGCCAACCACCAAGCACCATAAACTCCACAAGGAATTGTGCAATCTGCTGAACAACAAATCAAAACTAAAAGCCTGAAGTTATTTAATTTATACCTTACAGTCCCTGCCTGCCTGTCTCTCCACCCTTCCCCCTTGCCCCACCCTCGCTTGATTCACCGCGCGCTCCTCTATGACTTCAAGAGGAGCTTCACCTCTATTACCCCGTAGCAGTTTTCGCGAACCACGATATAAAAAAGAGACTCTAGTTTCAAAGTTTCTACAGCTGTCAACATACCGTGTGAATATACAGAAGAAGCTTCAAGGAGTAAAAGAGAGGAGATTTTGAATAAAATAAGGTGGTAAAAGCGAGTAGATTAAAGAATTTAGAAAGTTTTTTAATTTTTATTTTATTTAATACGGCTAATACTTACAAAATGAAGGCCGACATAGATAACGTGTTGATTTGGAATTGCAAGGAGGGGGAATGAGATGTGACAGCGGTGATGGGAATGACAACAACGGCAGAGAGAATGACAGCAACGGTGGGAATGACAGCGAAACCGAGGGTAGATGTAATATAGAGATCTGTAAACCTTTGTCGTATATGCAGTAAACAATTTTCACAATTTCTTTAACCCCCGCACTCGTTGACAGGCTTGTAGAAATCTTGTGAACTTGACGATCGCCGACAGAGCCCAAAGCACAATGTCTCCTTTGCAATGTTTCCCTTCAATTTTGAAGCTTTGTTAATGCGATTTGCGGTATAAACACTCATAAGGGCAGGAGCTACTCCCGCCTTAACTTGGCGTGTATTCACTTTTTAAGAAAAGAACGTATTCAATTTCCGCACTTGAAAAATCTCAACTCCTATGTTTCTATATAACGTGCAATTTCTTCTGAACCGTACTGAATAAACTGCAGCTGTCCCTCCTCTTTGCCCACTATCACATGATTGTTTCTGGGATCTCTACTCAGCCTCTTACTACGGTATATAAACGTCAACTAGCTTTCGAATTCGAAGGTGGTCAAGGGACTGAATATAGAGGAAATAAATAATGGTAATGGAGCTTTTATGCCTAAAATCCAGTAATCAAACATCAATTCGAATGTGATACTCGAACGCGGGTAGATTTCGTACTGATTGTTATAACAATGATGCAGAAACTCGTCACGTATGTAGTTCGATATTAACCTCCAACAACGACAGACAGAATTGATAGCAACTGGCAGAAGCTTAGATTAACAGCAACAAGAACAGCGACAATGAAAAAAAAAATCTTCCTTCCTGCGGATTCTGATCGACGAGAAGCCCAAACCTTTTTTTTACCACGAGCTGTAAGTTTCGGAAAATTAGGTAACATAAAAAATGTTCTGCGAAACAACGAGTACTGAGTACCGTGCTTCTTAGCAAGTTCATCGAAAGGGTTCGGTCACTTGTCTACCGCATGAATCTCTCGTGCGATACTTGATTTATATTTTTGAGCCGCTCCCCCTTTTCTTAGTTTCCACGCACTCGCTTAATTGTATCTGTGCTCCCGGCTCGAAGACAACAAAAAAGAAAACGCGCGAATTTATTTTTGAAATATTTATTTAGTAAAGAACAATAGTGAATGACAGGAAGGAAGCGCGTTATCTCAGCACCCTTCGGTAGCTTTTACTAGAGTGTGCGCGCTGAATGCTAATTGGGCGCAAGGTTTTAAGCGAGCAAGAAGGGGGGGCCCCAGCAAAATAAAAACAGGGAGAGGGATCAGAATATGGGATTTTACAACGGCAAGTATGTCGAATATATACAGAACGCGTTCATGGAGTGCGGCAAATAGCTCTAGATGGAGGATACCTAACGGATGACGGATTGGTGTGAGATTTTCAAGTTTCGGAAATAGAAGTTATCCGATACTTGCAGCATGACGAGATATTTGAGATTAGTGGTTGTACTCCGTAGAGTGATTGAATAGTGACAGCGAAAGAAAACTTGATAGCAACAGTGAAATTTGACAACAACAATGAGAATTGACAGCAGCAGACAGATAGAAGTGTAATATTAAAAGCGGGCAATATTTACTGCCAAACTACACAATCAAACAGATATACTACCGACGCGACCATTACTTGGCATGAACATGCCCAAAGAGACGCATTTGGTACCAGCGCGTCGGCCCCGGTCAAGAGTGAACAGGTCTAGTTCTATAGATATAGTGTTTTCTGGATTTCAAATCCAAAGCAAGAAGCTGAAAGTTTTTATACTTCTATAGTATGGAATGGGTTAGCTGGCTAGGGAGTGAATAATAAATATTAAATTCAAGTGGTGCAAGAGTAAAGCAGTGAGTCACTGATTTTTTCATAAATTGCGCTTCAGTCTTCAAGCTCTGCTCGCTGCCTTTACCATAATCCAGATTTTCCTCAATTTTGGGTCTTTTAGGAAATCTCAAACTACAAACCAACACCCACAAGAACACTTGTTTCTTAGCGATCGAAATTGTCTCTCCGCATCTCTGAACCACTCATTCTAATCATCTCCAAGCTTTCAATTTCAGATTCCAACTCCTTCTAACAAATAAATAAAAAGTGACATACCTTCCAATCTTGCTGCCACCGGGCAGAGAACCCAAGAGAATTGGGAAACGGCCTTCATTTCTGTGTTGGAGGGAGACGAAGAGATGGAAGCGACAATCTTCGAGGTTGGACTTGCGTGAAAGAGAAGATTATGAGGCTAACGCAAAATATTTCTACCGTCGTTGACGGTTAACGGCGTGGTTTGTTCTAGGTTGGGTTGAGCTGGACAAGTGCTGTCAAACACTAGACTACTGTCGGAAACTAATTAGCTGTCAAAAAATTGAAAAGCATCGGTTTACCAAGTTATGGACCAGGGAGCCTGCAAAATCTAGTGGTATCATAGGGCGGAATCATAAAGAATACTAACGATAATTGCCAGCCGGTCCTTAACTAGATCTGCGATAGCTTCGTTGAAAAGAGCTGAGTCCATAATGTAGGTGGGGGAGCTCGTTATGTTAACACAACTATTACGTGGCTACCAATGCCCAAAAGTGCAAATTTAAAGGATACTTGAGTAAGTGAAGAGATAAGTATTCAAGAAAGAAGCGGGTCGCTAGAAAATGCCACTTTTTATTTTCCTCACTTTGCTAATCCCTCTTATTCAGGTGAATTGCATGGAAAGGGAAGAGTGCTGAAAGTATAAGATTCCGCCAGGTTCAAATTTAGATATGCTCTCGGGAACCAATCAAAACTTGAGTGGTATCCTTTTAAATTTTAGCAACTTAAAAATTAGCAGTTTCTCTAAACGTCGCAATACGAGCGGAACCGAAGCGGTAAAGGGGCAGAATTGGCCGAGGAATGTTTTACAACAGGTTTCTCAAACCTGATATGGCTGCGAATACTTACTTTGAATTAGAAATGCCTAAGGAAGCTATCCCGGCCTATTTGTTTTCTGAATACTTGAATATTCGAACTTTCGAATGTGACATCAGCATTGATAGCGACAGAAAATCCGATAGCAAAAGACAGAGTCCTTGACAACGATAGAGAAGTTGATAGCACCTAAATGGGTTGCTCGAACATTTAATCCAAGATCCTGAGGGTTTCGAGTACATACGCTATATTCCATGGCTCTGACCCTTAGTTCCACATGCTCAATATGCATCCGGTGTGATAGCGGAAAGTCTTGTGACAGCAGATTTCTCTTTGCTAAGAAACTTCTTAGCCCTTTATCCCCTAAGCTGCTAGACGCACGTCTGTTCCTGCCTTAGGCACCAACTTTACAGGGGTAAGAACACCAAAATAAAGTAAACAACCAAAGTAAATAAAACCACTATTCTACTCTACTTGACCTCAACCACCATGGCAGAAGGCACTTTTTTTGATCTTACGGATACAGNGACACTACGTCCTAATGCCAAGCCACTAGAAANNAAAGGCACCCGATTTGAGCNAATNGAATGCCCCGATTTTGACTTTGAAATACGGCTTCCACCTNATGCTTNCGCCAGCGANCCTATTACTCTCTTTACCTTATATTATCCTCCTNAAATTATCCAATCGATAGTCGACTATACGAATGCTNATTCTAGAGAGCCGCAGGACCCTANNAAGCCGAATAGTCGAGTATTAAAGTGGTATCCGACCTACGCAAAAGAGATATATATCTTCCTTACAATAAAGATATATATGACGATATACCCACTAAACCAAGTCTAGGACTATTGGGATACTCGATCGGGTACTCCTTTTCACAATATTACAAAGTATATGGCAAGGAACCGGTTCCAGGAGCTAAAGATGCGGTACCGGATCTGCGGTCCTAAGACTACGGATATTTACCAACGAGTAGCTTCCCTACTCTTATTCTTAACTTAGTACTAACTTTCTTATAGTAGGAGCCTCTTAATAACCATATCCAATTAACGAATACCCTCCTTTGGCGTCCAGGACGAGATATAGCAGTTGACGAACATATCGAGCGGTATACGGGGAGGGCAAAGGAGGTTACAACTGTCCCAAATAAGCCTACACCAACTGGTCTTAAGGTGTGGTGTGTTGCACAAAGGGGGGTAATGCTTAAGTGGGTATGGCATTGTCCGGGGAGGAAGAATGGTCTAATTGGGGTTAAAACTCCTGAGGAATTAGGTGGCACAAAGACCGGGAAATGGGGAAACAAGACTCAAGCCCTAGTGGTCCACCTTCTAGACCAACTACCTAAAAGAGACCCTCCATACGCCTATCACGTCTACCTCGATAACCTCTTTATGTCTACAAAGCTTCTTGAGCTCCTCCGATCCCTTGGTTACGCCGCAACTAGAACTTATAGGACTACTTCCGGTGTTTTATCAGAGTTAATTGAGCTTAAGAGTAAGGATAAGGGCGAGAACGAGATGCCTTAGGGTACCATTTATGCCTTTCCTACGCAGTCAAACCAGGTCAACTAGGTAGGATAGAAGGACAACGCTTTTGTGCTTACTATGTCGACATATTAGGAGGCAGATAAGAAGGTCTTATCCTTACGCAAGCGCCCTAAACTCTCATCCTCTAAATCAAAGACAGCTCGAAAGCCATTCGGTAACCTCTCTGAAAAAGAGATGTGGATCCTATAGCTCTACGACGCTTATAACCATCAAATAGGTGCAGTTGACGTAGGAGACCAGCTTTAGGGGCATAATGCAGGGCAGCGACGACTTAGGAGGGGGGGAGGGCAGGCTGTAGAGCACTTCTTACTTATGACAGTTCTAGTGAACTGTTATTTGATCTCCTTATACTCACAATAGGAGGGGAAAAGGACACCGCGCTCACAGGATGATTTTAGGGTTCAGTTAGTGGATACATTACTTGTATTAGGTAAAGATACAGAGGTACCTAAGAAGAGGGTGTATCCCTATACAGATTCAGAGGCCCTAGAAGTACCTTTACATCAGCACTTACATATTAAGATGCCTACACGCAAAGACTGTACAGCCTGTAAAGGTGTAAGGCATCAAGACCGGCCACAAAAGAAGGCTACACTATCTGTAATTGCAGCTAATTTAGGTAGATCTTCTAATAGGAGGACCTCTATCTATGGCTGCAAGCAATGCAAGGTCGCTTTATGTCAGGGGGGTGGTTGTTTTGCTAGATATCACCAAAATGGATGAAATTGCACCCCTATTCTTAGAATTCTAGCTATTTAACTGGCTCGCTTAAAAATGCACGGGCCACGTGCGCGCTGTGGCAGCTTAGGGGATAAATGCCAAGGAGAGCACATTCCGAAAGGGGGTAAGCGTGTTGGAATTTCCCGTCTTACTCATCGGTACATCATGTACCTGCACGGCATATATAAACTAGGCACAGGGAAAGAAAGGATCCGAAGTAGTTGCCTGGAGCGAGATGAACCATTGGCTATCATCACTGCTGTAATATCAAAGAGGCAGTCTTATGGCTCCTCATTTCTAGAGCCACGAGGTCTTAGACACCTTAAGCTGGAGTTTTTACTCAGTAATCTTGTGACTTTCATTGTAAATGGAGATAAAGAAAATATCCCTTTCGCGATTTGAAATTGTTTCAAAGAAAAAGGAAGCACGATAAAAAATGTATAGTTGTTCTGGGGCAAAAGGCCCGCAAGAGCTCGAGCGCCCGTCGCTGAAATTTAGGGGAAACTCGCTAATTTACAGCATGCAACTCACTGAAAATTAGTAACCATTGCCCTTAAGCTGCTGTATTTTTAATCTCACGACGTTTAACGTGGCGGAAAGAATTGACTATTGCTCAAATATTTTCTTTTTAATTATATAAAAGTGAATAATTAGATTTGTGATATTAGCAATTAATTTAAGTGAAGAATAATAGTGGCCTACGGAGTAGCGCAAGCCTTGTTTTTACAATGGGGGCACTCGCTAAATTCAGTGTGCGGACTCCCTGTAAATTAGGCACAATCCTCCCCATTCCCCTTCGCGAAATTAGAGTAATACATCATTGAGTGTCAACAATAAATGATATAAACGTGGCTGGTGTAGACTTGTATATCTTAAACTATTATTTGGTTATACTCATGAGAGGGAGTAGTTCTCTACTAATAAACCTTTTAGTATATTATGCAGGAAGGGTGCGCATTTTCATGAAAAGGGCTCCGAATATAAACTGCCCATAAAAATATCAAAGTTCAACAATGGGATTGAAGGATTCAGTTCTAGAAGTTTTGACATAGTCCAAGCCACATCAATCTAGCCAGAATTAGCTAGTGGATCTGACGTGATATGACCAAACCAAGCCGGGATCTGAAGGACAAACGGTTATGGCGGTGAGAGAACTCCCACGATGTAAAAGCAGTCAATGATTCTGGGGCCGGAAATGGGAACAAAGCCAAAACATTCAGACATGGTACAACCATTGCAATTCATCTTCAGTCAAGCCGACGGGAGGCTTGATAATCCCGAAGCGCGGAGAAAGGTCCGGGGGCATGCAATGCAAGCTTTTCGCAGGAATCAACGGTTGCAAATGGTAAAGAAATATCAAGACGAGCAAGCTCAAGCTCAAGATGATTCTAAATCCCTTCTTGCCTCTTCCGCAGGCCCAGAAATACCAGAAATAAGAAGCCGCCGAACCCCTGAAATACCAAGTAGAGATCCCAGAGAGGGTCAGGTCAAGATTGGGATGATTACGCCGCGGGAATTCGGGGCATGCCTGGCCTTTGATCCCTTCTCATCGACAGTGATGCATACGCGCCATGACGCTCCTCAGTTATTTTCACACTGCAAGTACTTTTCCAATCTCCTCGTTCGCAATTATGACACAATTATTGGTTCAGTCAAATAATGCTCTACATTTTGCAGAGATATATCAATATCAGATTACCGTAAGCTATGAACTAACACGAGAACACTGCAGTCATCAACAACGTCGCTCCAACAATACAACCTTTCGGCTCCCATCTACCCCATAACCCAATAAGTACTATCTGGGGCCAGCATACCTTGGCAAATCATGCCCTACTTGAAGCCATTCTGTTCCACGCAGCAGTCCATCTGGATTTGAGGCACCGGAGACCTTGGAGTCCGATAACTTTCTACTACCGAGGTCAGTCGATTCGCCTACTCAATCAGAGTCTCGAGTCCGCAAATGGAACACCTGGTGACGCTGTCATTGGTGCTGCGGCATTTCTGGGGGCAACTGGTGTATGTAAAACCCCCGGTTCATCTTGGAGGGAGTGAGAGTGCTTATTGAGGCGAATGCAGAATATCACCGGTAACGTCGATGACGATATTATGCACAGAAAAGCCACACAAAAAATGGTAAAGATGAGAGGCGGGTTGAAAAATCTAGGTTGGGATGGTGCTTTGGCAATGCTGCTCTCTATGTAAGGGTTCCAATGATTGTCTTCATTAGTCTTGACAAAATCCAGCTGACTGGCTTCCAGAGGAGACTCGATATCTGCGATAATATCGGCGTCGGAGCCTTTTCTTGATTGCCCCAGCCCTAAAACTGCCCCGCCCTTCCTCCAAAGTGATATTGGAAATACTCTAACCCTCGTCAAACCTTCGAATACGAATCTAGATCTATCTTTGTTTGGCGCCGAGATTCATTCACTTATTAACCGTATTTCGAAACTTGCTTCACTACATTCAAACTCGTACAACGAACTTACGTCAATAACTACGGCTATGATCGCCTTCAATCAATATTGTTCTGCCGTTGAGCATCGCCTTCTCTCCATCAAAATCTCGGTACTCGAGCATGCATCACCGCAAAACCCCGACATCTTCATCTACGAAGCCGCACGGTTCGCCGGGCTTATGTGTATGACATACCTCTTCCGTCAGATGATGCCGCAGGGGGAGGTTTTCACAAGCCTGCAAATGAGCCTTCGAAATTGTTTGGTGTCCCTCGAAGATCTCGAGCTGGCGGCCACAGATGAATCATCGACACAGTTGCTTCTCTGGGCATGTTGTGTGGGCGGATTAACATCAGTGGATCAGGATTGGTTCGTGGAGCGCATATATCACTGTATGTCGAGACTGAGCTTTGGAAACTGGGAGGAATTGGAGTTATGTTTAATGCAATATGTTTGGACTCCCAGAATGTGTACCGAACATTTCGTTGCGCAGTGGCGAGAAGTCCAAATTCTCTTTTAGGCTGTTTGTTTTGAAGCTTTGCGCCCTGTGATTTTATATCGAGTATTACCTCTTTTGTGCCTACCATAACAGGAGATATAAAAAAAGATTATAATATTTATATTCTAGAGACAAGGTTTTATGGAAGGAGATCGTAGACTGTTTCAAGAAGGCTTACAGTACATACTAAACGAAGCTTTTATTGCTCTCTATATTAGGTATCGCGTAAACTGGCTCTCGATAATCTATACGGTAATATTCTTCCTCACCACGCTACAATTGGCGTGGTGGAACTGCAGGCCACAGGATGTGAGCGCATGTCAGTGAAGCAGCCCCGAACAGAGCATTATTTAATGTTTAATACGGCGTAAAATTTTACAATTAAATCAAATACCAAAAAAGCCTTATGGAAACATCCAAATTGAATTATGTAGTTTCTGAAATATTCCACAGTCAGAACTCGATCGCGATCAGTTATCGGGATCTCTTAGGATCTCCCATTTCGATCTCCTGATGACATTGAGCACTGTGTACACAACTGTACGTTTTCCGATCCTAAAACACCATCAGCATGTCACTGTTTGAGCTCCATTAGCTGACACGAGCTAGCCTTGTACTACTCTAAGATCATGCAATCCAGTAGTACGAACGCCTTACTTTGTAATTATTTTCCCGAGCTTGGCATTCACAAGGCCTTGCCTTCATATAATTTGTGCAACTCTAAGCTTGGCCCTCCGGACCCTCGCAGGAATCTTTTCTGCGATCCTGGAATAATGCATTAGCCTTAAAAACAAGTACAGGCATCTATGGCTCATTAAAGAAAAAAGGGTACACGGCAGGAAGGGGACGGGTCATATCAGTCTGATATGATATTGCTGGGCAGTTTGAATAATTCTCTCGGTGTATGAAAACAATCTATGGTAGCAAATCGCTTCCCCTGAAATTCCTCCTGACAAGCCAAGTAATAATATTGTGGACGGCAAAAGCATACCTGAGATCGCTGTTGGCAGTGTTTGCATATTGTTTGTTTGTTCTCCATGCATGCTAGAGGGTGTTTACTGTTACGAATTTCAGTATCTGCAGCACCCGCAAATACGAAATATGCAGACTGTGCCAGTCCCCGCGAGACACTACTGGGAGGCCAACCAGTGATTGAAAATATAGTAGTACACTTGTTTCAAGTTTTTTGTTTATCAAACACGAGTTATCTGCTTTATTGCTTTCTCGGTTATCCTTGATGATCATCCGTAGTTCTATTTTTAAAAGTGATAGGTGATAGGTGATAGGTGATAGGTGATAGGAAGATATTCCAGGAGCATGGGGCTCGGGATCGTAATGATCACAAAAACTCACTAACAAACTAAGAATAGGTCTTGCGGAACACTCTCTATTTCCTCCGAATCTAGCATAATGGCCGGATGGTGGGGCAGCACTGAGGCCTTGATTTGCAATCGGAACAATTACCTTCAAGATGTTCAGAACTAGTGCAACAAAATAACCTATAAAACCGCTGCCAGTCTCGCTGATGGCATAGTGGTACTAGTCTATGTTGACTGTGAGACAAATGCTTTGCTGCAGAATTTCCCTCTACAGGCTCCAGCTATATTTTACCTAGGAGTTAGCTCGGTCCCTCTAAAGGAAAATTTAATGGGACCCACTGTGTAAGCAAGAACGTGCTGCTCTAGGAACCCAAGACTGTTTTACTTTCTGTTGTCATGTTGGCTCAAATGCATCTGATTTCTTTTAAATGGCAGGGAATACAGAGGACAGAACTTGAGGTGGCTTGTTTTTGTCGCAATTTGCTTATTTGCCTTTGATTTTCATTTCCTCGGCCGTCGACGACATTCACAATTCTCTTAGTATCAAGAAGACTATTTTCACAATTTGTTTTAGACACCGTGCCCAAACCCCCCTCACTATCACGTCCATAAAGTCTAAGGCCCCTTCAAAGGGCTGTCTAGAATTGTTAAAGTAGCTGATATTATATTAGTTTGTGGCCAAACCATGTCAATGGTGTCGTCGTAGGTCGCAGGCTCCCTGATAGTACTTGAGTTTCAATTTGAAGTCGATAAGGATGCAGACTGCCCCTGGTGCTAGGGTGGCTGGTAAAAAGACGAAATCGACCGCGCTATATAGCCTTGCCGTCTTCCCCCCTATCGGGTTAAGCTACTTAATTATTCACAGATACAGAGATATTTAGAAAATCAATAGCCTAACTAATCTTTTCTAGCTAATCTTTTCAACTATATCTAGACTATTCCAAAAAAGCCTCATAGTTTATGAGCATGTCTCCTGTAGCGGTATGCCACTATTTTCCGCACCCGCGAGACCCTGTAGTTTCAGCGCGCTCTAGATGCTGTTCAAACCAATAAACTCCCTGCTAGTTAAGCGAGATGCGGTGTCATGCCCTAGTAGTTGCAAGACCTATGACTCGAATTCTAAGGTGAATCTTTTCTATTATCCTTAAATGAAATTCACTAGCCAAAAATTCCCTGCCAAACAACCTTCGAGCTCAGCACCCGAGTCATCTCTAGGCATTGAGTACCAGCTAGCAAGGAGCACGCCTTATCATCGCTATCCTCCTGTCCTCCCCGATCCCTACTAAGAACAAGCACAAACCCTTTACACCACACAACAATGAAAATGGCTCTCAATTTCTTTAACACCAACTTCACTGCTTGTCCACAAAGATTTCCAGGCGCTCCACCTCATCCTGGATGCAACGTCTGCGCCTTCCCTGTCAAGCCCGATGTCGTTTCCAACATCCAAGCTCTCTCTTCTTGCTGCGAGGAACCTCTCACAGCTTCTACACCCTCGACGGTATTTGAAGTATCTGGCTGGGGTTCTTTTTGCCAAGGTACTGCAGATTCATTCTTGGGGATCGGATACTCTGTCATGACAACTAGCTGGGCAATTACTCAACGTTGGTCTTACACAACCACTTTCCCCCTCAAGGCTTCCACAGAATAGAACCGAATGTGACGTCTAATAAACAACATTAATTTCCTACTACAATAATCTCAGATGAGGCAATAAGCGGTACAAACTCAAGTTGCTCGTAAAACCACAAGGAATGCCACCCCAACTTTTAGTGAGCGTTCCCTGTAATTTAGCGACTGTACTCTAGAACCTTAAAAACACGACGCCCTCTACACAAAAACAAGTGGATCGTGCCTCTGCTGTAACTGCTTACTTGGTTTCTATACTACTTCATTACCAAAAAAACTTGATCTGGCATCAATACTACAGAATCTTATCACCATGTTTAGTTTTGGTAGTTTACTTCACCGTGAACAACGGTACGATTGCGTGCACGTGCCACAGATTCCCCTACAACACTTCAAAACCCTCCGCGACTATAAAATATTATTAGAGGCTTTATGGAGTTCATATAATCTAGCCTATAGGTTGATTTCGATTCTTTCGCTATCAGTGTCCTAAACTTTGTGATTGTTTTATAACTTCTAAGTGTTTAGTGCGGATTATTTCGCTCGATATGTTAAAACAGACCACGGAACGTCGAGATAATCAGTTAAAAATGAGACAGTAATAATCCTCAAGCAACAACAAGATCTCCAACCTCTCAAGAAACAGCATAGACTATACTTGGAAGAATGTGGCCATATCAAAACCTTGTGCAATGAAGCAGAGGAGTGATTTCAAGGTCTTCTTTCCAAGGGAGACAATAACTCAGCGTGGCTTAACAACACATTGATTTTGATTCACCACTCAGAAGCAAGTTTAATACAATGATGACACATGTCTATGAAATGGCGACGAAGGAAGTATCCAACCGCCTTCCAGGCATATATGTGGGTTGATATCCATCGTGGCTTTTATTTATCGGCTTCTCGGCACGCGCGTCGTAACTCCGCGTATACCCCGTACTGCACGGCAGAAGTACTCCGTGCATACATAAACCCCACCAATTTAGACCGCTGCCTTCTTTCTCCCTTCCAAAATCCTCATACAATTCTATTCCTCTCCAATATTGTACTCTCAAAAATACCAGCCATGGCAGAAACAGACATCCCCAACGCGTCCACCAAAATCGCTAACCGCGCAAAAGACGTTCCATGGTATAATCCCGATATCGGCAACAAGCTGGGGGATTCTGCACGTGAGTTGCTGGAGACGTATAGTAAGATTCCGGCGGATGAGGTTGAGGAGCATGTTTATAAGATTGTATGTTCTTTATGTTTAAGCTTGCGGAAGGACTACCGGAAATGGAGTGGAAGAGATTTGAAGGATCAAAGGCTGATACTTAGGCATGGTAGCGCGATGAGGCTTGGAATATATTTCCATATCCGTGTATTGGTGGTTTTCGATTTCTTGACTTGTAAGATCTTTCCCAAACACCATTTAATTTGGCTACTGCTTTCCATGATTAACAATTTCTTCAGGGCCATCTCCCTCTCTCCCCACTACCAAACCATCCTACACCGCCTAAAAACCAACAACGAAACCTTCCTCGACCTAGGCTGTTGCTTCGGCCAAGAACTCCGCAAAGTAGCCTCCGACGGCGCCCCACAAGCCAACCTCTACGGCAGCGATCTACGCCCCGAATTCTTCACCCTAGGCTACAAACTCTTCCTGGACAAATCCACACTAACCAGCACCTTCATCGCAGGCGATATTTTCGACCCTCTTTCCCCGCTCTCTGTCCTCGACGGCAAAATCGACATCATTTACGCCGGTTCATTCCTGCATTTATTCGGATATGAAGAACAGGTTGAGGTTTGTAAGCGCATTGTGAAGTTGTTTAAGGAGAAGGAAGGGTGTTTGTTGGTTGGGAGGCAGGCGGGGAATTTAGTGGCGGGAGAGCGTATTCATAGGACTAATGAGAGTGAGAGGATGTACAGGCATAATGTGGAGAGTTTTAAGAAGATGTGGGAGGAGGTCGGGGAGGCGACGGGGACGAAGTGGAGGGTTGAGGGGGGAGTTGATTATTCGTAATGAGAGGATTGATAAAGAGAGGCTGAGGGAACACAGGGATGGGATGAGGAGTTTGAGGTTTGCTGTTTGGAGGGAGTAGGTGCGCTGAAGGGAAGAGGGGGGGATGTAGAGAGTGTTTGTACGTAGCTGTGCAGGGTGCTAGATAGAGGGTTAAAGAGAGACTTGCAGAAAAGGAATACAAAAGATTGGCGCATAATAAGAGGTCTTGGATTATTACTGATTCAAAGAACACTTAAAGAATACAGCTAAAAATATGATATGTGAAAGGGAAGATACCTTTTTATTCTATTCTTTATTAAGTACCTCATAGCATAGCAGTAAACAGTTGTTGAAGTACTGTGCGCACCTTCATAGTGAGGGCATACTGGACAGTAGATCTTAAAGCTTACTAGCAGAGACAAGGACATAAGAGTCGTCACACCCAGCTCAAAGCCCCCAAAAGATACGGTAAAACTAGAATATTCAATTGACTATCATACACAAAAAGCTCTCTTCCAAATCCAACAAACACTACCAGCTAGCCTACCATCCATTCCTTCTAGACAACACCCCTTCTTCCAAGTTCCCTCCCAGTACCTACTTCAGCCCATCAAGCATAAGCTTAACAACATCCACATCCATCTTAGCCCTCTTCACATCCCTCAAAAACTCCCGAAAATCCTCTCTACTCTCCCCCTCCTTCTCCTTCTCCTTCTCCTTCCCCTTTTTCCGCTTCAACTCCGCACTCTTAAAAAGTTGATCAACTGACTTACAAAACGGCGAACCAGGACTATGCTCTTCATCCCTGAAAAGTACAATATCCATATCTACTCCCTCGAAGTCTACCAAAGGAGCATCGTACAGTGTATCGGCGTTAAAACCTTCGTTGAGTCCGCCGAGATACGGCTCCCAAGAGCGAGAATGGAATATGGCGGTTGGATCTGGGGTGTATCTGTTTGAGCGGAGAGGGAAGGGGAAGGGGTTAGATTGCGCGGCTGCGGCTGAGTTTGGTTGGTTGGAAATGGGTGTGCCCATGGATACGTTGATGTGGCGGCGAATTCGGGCTTCGGATTCGCGCTCAGGTGAACCTAGGTATGCCGGATCGAAAGCTGGGAATGGCTCAGTTGGCGTCGAAGGAGTGAGGGCTGGTGGTGAGACGGAGTATGGACTGCGTGAGCCGGTGAGGTTGTGCGGACTGAAGGAAGAACGTCTGAGGGGTATGGGTTTAGGTGATACTAGGAGGGAGTCCTGTTCGGTATGGGGCCAGCTGGAGCATCTAACGCTGCGGGGGCTTGAAGGTGTTGTGGGCGATGGGGTTGAAGTGAGGTCGATAATGTCGTCATCTTCAGGGAGCTGGTTGGGAATTTGGAAGCGCCCTCTAGCTTCAGATGGGTGGCCTCGTCGGCGTTGGCATGGTGGGGATGGTGAAGTAAGGTCCATAAATCCGATGTTTTCAGGGGCTTGGTTGGGGCCTTGAATGCGCTCTCCAACTTCAGCATGGCGAAATGGGCCTGGCGGAGATGGTGTAACAAGGTTGATAATTTGACCATCTTCAGGGCTCTGGTTGGGATCTCGAATGCTCTCTTCACCTTCAGCATCAGGTTGAATATGCTCTTCAGAATCAGAATCAGAGGGTCGTGAGCCGGATGAAGATGCCTTAGATGATTGGCTTCCACGTCGAGGAAAGTGTGTTCGTCCGGAAGGGTGTGAGGGCTGGTTGAGCGGTTGGTCGAAGTAGCTATGACCCCAATTGTGCGGCGGAACGCCATTGTACAATCCGTTGTCGTCGCCGCGATAGTAAGGGAGTCTGTTTACGAACCGTCCAGGTTCTTTGTGGAACAAATTAGCTGCGATTCTTCAGACAATAAGGAGATATGAAAAGGAGCTTTACCTCCTCTGATGTCTTCAATATAAATTGACTCGGCAAAGGACTCCTTTGGAACTCCATACAGAGCCAGCCACTCACTGTTCCTCGGATACTGACAAAGCGTTGGCGGGCGCCGATCTACTCCATCCTCCCACTGAATTCCCCAGTTTGGCTCCTTGAATCTATCTTGAATATCGGACACCTTCCAGAACATCACTCCCCTCATCATGGGTAGAGAAGGGTTGACAGCCAGCAAAGCAACTCTATCCGCACCCCAAATCTCCTCCGCAGCAAGTGCCCAAGCCTCAGCTTCCCCCTTGTCCTCAAAGAATGAAATAAATGGCGAGCCATGTGCGAAGATGGCGCCAGTGCGATGAGCATGTACGCTGTCGAGAAACGCCTGTAGACACGCACCAGGGTTGTCTTGCAGGCCGATTGTGTTAAGGACCTCGGAAGCCTCTGGTGAATTTGCTTGTTGTTGTGCCACTTTTCTCATGTGAGCTCTGAGGAAGGACATTGGCGTATTTAGGGCATACGGAAGCATGAGCGTTCGATTTGCGGCTTTGATGCCAAAGTTTGGATCGTAAGTGGTCCTCGTTGCTGGAAATATGAGTCTGTAGAGCCGTTGCGGACGCCTGTCAAAAGGAGTCCATTCGTAATCCATTGTGGGAGTTGGGCGTGCGTCGAAGTCTGCTCTAATCTCGGAGGGAAAAGGGGTAGGAAAAGAAGAATTGAGTCTACGAAGATGATATATCTAACGAAGAGGTGTTGAAAGTTCGAAAGCTTGGAAAAGTTGAGACTCGAGGTGGTTGTTGTCTGATTGTGTTGTAGGGAAAGTTGAAAGTGAACTCGATTGTTTATATCGGGATATGATGTACTCCGGGAACTTTCGGTTTTGACTAGCTACCGCGTTCAATTGCACGCCTTCCTTTCAAAACCTGGGGGAGAAATTCACTTTTGTTTTAAAAATGAGCTAATATGTGCATGATATGCAAAGTTAAGTGAATCGGCTATAAAAGAGGCACAAGATTAAGTGATAGAGGAACCTTGACCCAGATATAAAGACAAATATTATTGCTACCAGTAGTTCCAATTTCCTTGTGCTACACTGAGGTAAAAAGCCTTATGATTTGCCAGGGGCATTACCCTAAGGCTCTCAGGCATCGCAATAAACATGCCTCTAACAAATTAAGCTTTGTGCATGACCATGTAATTGCAAAGTCTAAGACTGGAGATGAAGCTACTACAACAAAGTACAACAATAAAGAAGTTTAAGTCTACCCTAGCGATACTCGAAGTACGAAGTAGTTACTTTACATTTCTTACCTCTTTGTGTTTCGTCTTTCCAAGCAACAGAATAATTGCAAAGTTTGAAAAACAATGCAACTTTCATCAGAGGTAACGTGGCTATTGTCGGAGGTGCCACTGCACCTAACATTTCGGCAGTCTTCAACCAGAAGCTATTCGCTAAGCCCCCTCGTCGGGAAACTTGACAAGCTTGAATACTATGTCAACCTCAATCGACCTCAGTGCCATCGTGAGTTTATCGGCAATTTCCACCTGATAACCATGATATTGATAGTCTGCATCTGGCCCCCTTTGTACGAATTCTAGTACGATTTCCCGGAGGGCAGGTAGTCGGCGAGGTACGTCACTTTGGATATCGACCAGATGTTGTATGACTCCATCACGACAGCCCCGAAGTTCCAGCTTCTGCAAGTTTCTTGGTAAAAGAAGTGCTAAATTATCCCTGGACTCTAGTCTACCTCTGATTTTATTGAATAAGAAAGAGGAAAAAACTACAAGTGTTTGTAGCTGGTGGAGTTGTGGAAGTGGCCAGAGTGTAATCGAGTCTTGGGAAAACCAACCAATTTCTGGGAGCCACTGGAAGTCGTTGAGCACCACCAGTTCCTTTAAGCAAGGTGCTAGGTGGGCAATAGATGCTGTAAAGATTTCCAAGAAGGCATAATCTGCGTAGTGTCTCTTTCCAACATCATAGTAGAGTCTTTCGAGCGCCGTGAAGTCTTGGAAAAATGAGTGAAGGCGGGTTGCACTGGCTAAGCAGCGATGAAGTGCTAAGGATTTCACGGATGTGATTTTGGATTCCAAAGGAGGGTGATAAATCGTGCGTTCTGAGAGCCGGTCAATGGACAAGCTGTCAATTGAAGCGAGTGAAAGATAAGGTAAGACTGTGATGAAGCTCAGATCCGAGTCTGATTCGGCACTGCAGGCCACGGACAGCGAATGGAGTCTGTCCAAGAAAGATCTTGGCTGCTCTCCATGGGTCTCGAATTTGGCTGCATTTCTCAAGTGAAATCTATTAGGCCAAACAGATGAAGGGGGGTCTCGAATCGTAACCTCCAATTCCTCCAGGTTGAAGAGGAAGGATAGCAAAAGCGCCGTCACTGCATCCCATTCGCCTGCCCGTATCGAGGTGGCCCAAAGAGTGATATCTTTCGCAGGGATGGAAATTGTCCCGATGCGTTGCTCGCAAGCTTTGAAGTCTTCTTCCGTGTATCGCGACATGTCCAGGGTTTGCTCCCAAGAGCAATTGCAGGTGAACTTTTTAATTGGGGCCGCAAACCGATAATTTGCCATGAACCGTTTTAGCATTCCAGGGAGTGCATATTGGCTAGCTTGTGATAAATGCGAGACCCGCAATAGTACATGCTCTGCTGCCCGATTCCACCGTCGAGAGCAACGACTGAGTTGAGCCAAAGAGTAAGCTCCACGGATCGTGAGACTTCCAGTCTGCTTATCGTGAGAATCTGTTCCGACCCATTCTGCGACCTCAATCAGAAGGTCTATTGATAGATTCTATATTGTTGGTGCTGTTGGTTGATAGTGTTGTGAGCGAAATGTCTCACCGACTATCGATGAAGAGACAAGGATGGCTCAACCTGGAGCTGACAGCGCCAATATGGTGTTCAAGGTAGAGAATCCTTCTTGCTTATTTCTAGAGCAAGTTTGCTGTGCCACCAACAAAATAAAAAGCCTCAGGAAGTCCGGCAGAAGAAATAGAAATGCCGGCGTCAGACTGCATGCGATGTTGGAAAATTGAAGTTGGAAAGTGGAGATCCGGAGCAGAAGTGAGAAATGGGTCGGCAGAGCCGAACAGCTGGGTCTAGAATCCAGACCGCCTCAATCACGTGCAAAAGGAATATTCGAAGAAATCACGACGAAGGGAATTGAGACAACAGCTAATGCACATGTTAATGGGTGTTGTATTGTTTTTTCTGATCAGATATCCACCTTTAAAAACGCCTGGCTAGTTAAAGTCCAACTCCTTAAGGAAGAGCATGTCACGTGCGAACTCATGCATCCCCCGTGTATCTTGCCAACTCTGGCTTCCTGGAAGCCTGTACCCCAGTAAATTGTTCGGCCAGCAGGATCAAGCCACCTAGTAGCATAGTTGTGCCAGCAAATATCTGAGCGTAAAGAAAATTCTCCTTGTCCATCGTGACAAAGGCACCAGCTATTGGCGGCCCTGCGAGACTGCCTATTCCAGCAATTGAGAAAATCATGCCCATTCGAACGCCCATTTGCCTCGGGTCTTCGGTCAAGCTGGACAAAGCGGCTGGGAAAAGACTTTGGATGCCAGCGCTGACGCCGTAAAATACTACAAAGGGAACCAGGGCGGCCATGGTCTTGACAGCTATCCAACAGTATAGAATAATCGTGGTACAGAGTACGACGGGAACGAGTGTTTTGGCTGAGCCGATCGCGGGACCAAAGTAACCATCTGCGAGAATTGCTGGGATGATGCGTCCCGGGATGCCCACGGCGTTCATAATGATCAATATAGTTCTTGAAGTTAGGGTCGAAACATGAATTACTTCTCGGGCGAATGTTGAAATCTGTTATCGTTAGCATGGGTAGTGATGAGAGGAATGGGGAAGATGTTACGTAGAAATAGGCAATATAAAGGCTGCAAAATACCAAAAATATTGCCAAGCTGAACATAGTATATCTGGCACTTTTGAAAGCTCTCCAGTCGAAGAGGGGACCTGAGGTCTTGTGTATGATCCTTGTCCTTGAGTAGATATTTGCTGTGATGCCATTTATCGCGACCACAAGGCCCATAACTCTCAGCGTCCAGGAAAATCCTATTCTGGGTAACAACTGCTGCGCTATGACTGGGAAAATAATTCCTCCCGTGGCTGCACCACATCCGGCCAGAGCAATTGCCATACTCCGCTTCTTGTTGAAATAAGTGCTCAAAATGGCTATCGTTGGACAAAACAGCAATCCATCACCGACACCCTGAACAATTCCTTGCATGATGATCAATTGCCAGTATTGGTTCGAGAAAGACGTTATCAAGATTCCAAGAACCTGAAGGAAGGGTCCAATGAAGAGTATGTAACGGTATAATCCTGCATCGAGAGCCATGCCAGAGAATGTCCCGAGGAAAAAAGTGAGAAATATCTGAAGAGAGCCGACCCAGGAGATTTCAGACGGAGAGCGTTGAAACAAGAGTATGTAGTAATCTTCGAAAATGCTAAATGAATTGATATATCCCCATGTGTTGGCCAACAGTAAATGTGCCATGAGAACTTGGAGCCATGCAGTATCTTCCTCCTCATATTTCTCATCAGCTGTCGAGTCATTTTCTTCGGCCGTCATATTGGATGAGATGGAAATGAACCAAAGAGAATAATGATGGCGTTATTTGGGAATTATGTAATATACAAAAACAATTTGGATTGTTCTTGCACTCACTCAGAAACAAGAGGGGAATTTTTGTACTCTCACAAAACTAAATGGGATTGTTCTTGTACTCGCCTAGTTCTGTGCCATGTTGGAGGCGTTCATTAGGAATCTATTGCAACGTGATTGGCGCGTGTTTTTGGAGGGTAGGATTCTGCAGTAACAAGGATAATTCCGTGGGACGCTGCTAAACACCATCCTTTTCGAGCCCCAACCCCGCAGCCCACGGGTACACCTTGCAGATGTCTAGCATGCCGCGCACCCGTTGGAGACTCTCAACTGTGCCGCAATAACTGTTGTGTTGGTGTCAGAGTGGTATGACGCCAAATCCTTTGCATACCGCTGCTTATGTTCAGAACTCCCAAATTGAATACGCCTAAATCATACCCGAACCGAGACCAGAGATTGGAAGAAATGTCCTTTACTCCGCATAGCCCTATAATGAATCTGGATATCCATACAAAAGCCCGGAGCCCGAGCACTGCAACATCTCCCGCGATCTCAGTTGAAAAGCTTCGGGCCTACGGCTCGGAGACATATATGGTTCAACAAGCCGCCCAGGTCTCTTGGTAAAATATCTGTCATCCTTGACTCTGCGTAGTAATATATACAATAGACCAGCCACGGAAGCCCTATTGAGCGCATTATGACATGCATGGAAGTTTCGAGATCAGGAGCTCTAACTGGGACATACGAGCAGTGAAAACCTGGTGATTGGCGCCTTGTCCGCCACTGGGCGGCATCGAAGATGACAGACGGGCCGTTATCTCTGATCGCGTAGATGAAGATGTAGATGTCTGGTTGCGCCATGACGTGTTTCCTCCACTGGGAGAGGTGAGGGCCCTGGTTACCCCTCGACGGTGACGGGATGAAGGTAACCTCGAGCCCCCAACAGCAGGGCGAGGGACTGAGAGCAGCTGATAGTGAATATTGATTCAAGGATTTAGAGTGCACTGGGGGGCCTGGCACTACACTGCCAGGTGGTGGATCATCGCATGGCAGCGTTGCAGATGGACCGTATTTGATATTGGGATTGGAGGTGTTGTCAAGACCTGAAAGAGAAAAGTCTTCCGAGTGGCACCACAGGTGAGGGGCCAAAGAGGGGTCCGAGAGCAATTGGTCACGTGGTCACGCTCCTGCGACGCGTCGTGGCCAGCGCGTTTAATTCCACTACATCTCCCCCTCTTCATTTTCTCCTTTCATCTTCCTTGTACATTTCAACACCACTTTCATTTCTTTAACAATCCCTTCTTCATCCCATCACCACGCTTTTGCCATTAAGCAGCCATTTCCCTCATCCACTGAACGACCATCTCGATCTTCCCCCCTCGGCTTTTCCAAACACGAGTAACATGGCAAAGCGCAAGTCTTCCACAGCGGTCGGAGCGCCAACGCCTGCTAAGACATCCAGGGCTCGGCCAGCCAAGAAGGCGCGCACATCCGCCGGTACCGAGTTGACAATTGACGAATTTCTCGACCTGACCAAGGAGAAGCTAGAGACCGTTCCCCAAGAGACTCTCGTGAACTACATTCTCGACCTGCAAAATGCCTACCGTGAGATCGAGTCCGCGTTGTCTATCTTACAAGCACAGCCTGCCGCTTTGAAACCCTCCCTCACCAAGGAAGCCGAGGATCCGGATAAGATTGAGAAGCAAATCGAAAAGTTGGCGGATATGATGTCGAGTGGAATCAAGAAGCAAATGAAGTGGCAGTATGTCGTCCCCTACCCACCAACATGGAAGTGTACTGACGTGTACATCTGCAGACCTTCATGCAAGACAGGCGGAAAGCAATGGACATATTCTGCGATGGTACCCTCCGAAGCCGTCTTCTACAAATTGTTCAACATGCAAGAGCCGAAGAAAGCCTGGAAGCAGAAGAAGATATCACTGGGAGACTTTCAAGCTATCACCGGATATCTCGAGGCATCGGTAAGCTGAAGATGTACCCTGCGCACCGTGAACGTTACACGGCAGCTAATCCATGGACCACAACAGATTCGTTATGGATCCCTGCGAATCACGAGCAACGACATCACACTGAAGTGGGACAAGGATGAGGGCAGCTTTGCGGTCTCCGGTCTCTACGGTCTGTAGGCCCGGATACCGACTACTGATATGAATGCCGAAGACATTTGCTTTTTGTGAGACTGCGAAAGACCGGATTTGCTATAATTCGAGGACATCCGAGACAATTAGAGGAGTGGTTGCAAAACATGTGGGGCTTGCTGTTGTACGATCATGTCGCTATATAGATGCTGCGATACCCTGAATCGAGACTTGCTTAAACGATATCAGCCGGTTTTCTGCATCCTTGGCTTCCTTTTCGCGTTTTAATGCTTCGGTGCGTATTGCAATTCTTTAACTGGGCCTTTCATCGATTTAACGGCATTTTATTCACCTCATGCATGCTCGGGCATGCGGCATGCGTCACAGTGCACGATCCATTATATGTCGAAAGCACGCCAACCCGAGCAGTATCTAATCCATTTATGACTTTGGCAAAAATATGCAACTGCTTTCTGCTCCGATCACCGCGAACGTAGGCCTTGAAAATGCCGAGTCAAACATTCGAAACATCATCGCCACAAATTATTAATTGATCAGATGTATGTACTTCGTCCTCGAGATTTTCTAGGTTTTTGTTGTCACGACTTTGTGCTGTCGCAACTTTAGTGCTGTCAATTCCGCCTCATCAAACACATTTCTCGAACTTTCCGTGATCAGGATGTACCAAATAGTTACAAGATCAACCAATTGGTTCATCGAGAATGCTCAGAAACACACGCACCAAAATCTTGGTGCAGGCCTGTCTTCAAGTCGTGCCTTCTCCCTTGCGAGATCTCTGGTTGGTTTATTCGCAACATACTTGCCCGAACACTTAATTCGTGGTCCGCTTTTATCTCAAAATGTGAGTCTGAGTGGTTCCAGGATACAAATCGCAGTCTCGGAAGTTGGTGCAGGACGTGTAAGCCGGCCAAACTGCAATAACCTACACTACTGATAACCGGATTTTCTCGCTATTCTAGGATTACAACCACAAAAATTACAGTTCCGTTCTCGGCCCTCTAAGAGTCGTATTTGACGCAGGCAACAGAGTGATCAGAAGTTTGATGGAACCTCGTCCTGTCGAACGCAAAGTAGAGCCGTTTGCGACTTCTCGATGTGGCGAAGATTCCACCTTTAAATATAACTTCCCATTCCACAGCCTAGACGGGTAAAGGCAAAAAATCAAACTCCTTCCAAGTACTGTCTTTGAGTCAACCCCCGAGAAGGTGGATGGTATCAACGCCTAAAGACAATACTCACAAAGAGTTTGTTTACTCTGCCACGAGGATGGAGGGTTCTAGAGGGGTTAGGCGAGGATATTGTTTTTGGGAAGGCCGAGGCGACAGCGTGGTGCTGTCGTTCTTCTAGATGGTGTCAATTGCAGTGGTGCTGTCATTGTTATTTACCCCTTCTTTTCCGTCTTTTGCACCTTCTTAACCCACTGTGGGTTGAAGCTTAGTGTTTAACAACAGCTTGTCATTCCAGGAAGTCCCAGGAATTCGCGAACGAGGATTCAATTCACCCCTAGGTTTGAATGTACCATTGTCGTAGTAAATTTTCATCCTCGCCTGGGCCGTTTGAATTGCCGCAAGTGCGTCCCCCCTCAAATTCTTATGGGTTTGAATGAACTCGGGGGCTTCGTTATCCTCGTTTTCAATATCCCTCTTTTCATTAGGCGCAATGATCAAGTAGATCAACGCTCAAAAAAATAGACTTTCCTCTATATTTGAATTGTGAGCCTTCTCAATTAAAGGAGAACGGAGACTCCAACTAAACATTGTCGCAAGGCGCTCAGGTATGATCCAACCTAGCTACTATAAAAATATTAGTTATTATTCCTTCAAATCAATAACTTCCTATCAAAGGGGACTTACACCTAACCTCCTTCTCATCCTGATCAAAAACCGACACAAAATTCTGCAAGAAAGGCCAACCCAAAACCATCACATCCTCACCCGCCTCCTCAAAACCTACCACACACCCCATCTCACTTACATCCCCCGGCCCCGCAATCATCTCAAAACTATACTCAAACGGCGAAAGGCTTATCATTTCCCCACCCTTAAACTTAAACGACAAATCGGGAAGTACCTCCCTATTTTCACATGGGAATCTCAGAAAAGGCCCTACGTGTTCCTTCGCACCAATCCGTTGTTCGAGTTGCTCTGCCCAGGACCCGAGGAGCCATATCCATGGTGAGGTGGTGGAGAACTGCGCTGTACAAGTAATGTTGAAATCCTGGTGTAAGGATTTTCCATCTCCCCATGTCAGCGATTTCACTTCCACGGACCATGAAGAGCTCCCCTCAGATTCAGAGAGCGGTAAATGGAAGAACGACGCGTTGGAGTATCGTGGGTCCACACCTCCCATGATAAGTGCGCCGTTCGTGCGTGGATTTTCGAGATCCCGTGGTCCATGGGGAAGCTCAATGGAAAAGAGGTTGTGATCTAGGACATTTTCGTCGACTATTTTCTTCCAAGGTGACGGGGTCATTTCCTTCTCACTTTCACCATGCGAAAGTCCAATAACACCACTATAATCAAAATACCAATGAAAAAAACTTCCAGGCCGAATATTCCTTGCTTCTAAAAACGGCTGAGTTTCAATAAGCATACTACCGAATGAAAACGTATCATTAGAGATTGGACCGCTGAAATGCATTCCTGCGTATTCGAACGCAGTGCTTTTCTCGCTGGGGGAGTAAGAGGAAGAAGCGGAGGAGTTGAAGGTTGGGAAGGAAGGGAGGTAGTCTCGTTGTTGGTCGCACCAGGTGCTGTGGCAGTCGGCGGAGGGGGCGAAGAGGGTGGACCATTGCAGGTCGATTGCCATTGGGAAGGGTTGGGGTGGGGTTCCGAGTGTGGTGTTGATGCTGTAGAGGATCAGACCGGCATCCTTTTTTTTGGGTGGGTTAGTTTTATTGTTCCGTTCTTGATACGGGTTCACTTTGACATTTTTAGGGTGCGGCGTTTCTTACCTTGATGGGGGTGTTCTGGTCTCGGTTGTTGGTTTGGGTTCCTGTGAGGATATACTGGTTTGGCGCATGTTGACTCGCGATATGTGATGTCTGGAAAATATATAGTTTTAGTTATTAAAGTAAAGTATAATTCAGGAAGCCTCACTGACCTGTGAAATCGACTTATAATGATCACCTAAAGGTATTTGGTAAATAACCGCGTCCACCGCTATGAAAATCCCTGCACCAAAAGTTAAAGCGAGACGAGCCATTGCTACGAAATGATGAGATTCTAGAGTTCCAAATTATCTCTAAAATATTTCTAACCTCGAGGCCTTTCTAAAGGCGCCACTCAATAAAAGAGTTTTCGACAAATCAGCTTTAAAATGGCTGCCTGCCAGGCTACCATGAATATTGCCAAGTCACACACGATATCCGTTCCGCTGCCACCAGGCCCACACTTCGCGTACCACTTTTCTCCTAACTTGGAACTCAAAAAATCTACCGGATAATATTATTAAATTGAAACCCTTTTAAGTTATAACATATAGCCCTTGAAGCCGTACGTGTATCGATTTTATCTCTATTTATGTAAAGGTTTTTCCACGTAATATGTGTTGGAAAAGCAAGACTTTTGATGTTCCCCCGTTATTAGCGAGGGGCGCGGGCTTGGTGGCAGCGCAACGGATAAGCAATAAGTGCGCCGATAAGACTAACAGAGGCACAGTATATCTTGGCGTTGCTCCTTCACTCCTTCATTTCGGCGTCATAACCTTATGCGAACTGCAAGCTGTTTCAAATTTAGTTTGTTTTCCTTGGCATATTTTGGGGCTGAGAATTGAGGTCATATATATTTGTTTCGTTATAGGGCAGAAAGCTTGGCTAGTGAAGCGCTGTGACAGTGGGGGTGTGCGCTGAAAGAAAATCGTGTGGTACGCTGGGAATTTAAGCGTAGTGCGCTGCAAGTACCTAAAATTTGGCAAGACTCGCTGTTTTATAGGCTGCAAATCCTTAAAGTGGAAATTTACAGTGCTCTATCGCCACAAGTAACAGCCACCACAACAAACACTATTTTCAAAGTATTACAAGGTCTTAATGAATTTTTGCCTGAGGTTTGATAATGTAGGACAACTTGGGACTAGTTGCACTGTAATTTAATGATGTTCTAATTGATACGCGCAAAAAAGCCATTCGCGGCTGCTACAAGGACTGGATCGCTAATTTCCAGTGTACCACCTTGGAAATTAGGCGATATCAACATGACAGTGTCGCACTACATTCGTGCGACAACACCAATCTGCGGGCTACCGCCAATTAGTTTTTTGTAACTCGTATTTTCGCACGAGCTATTATCAATTAAACAATATTATAGAGTGGTATTAAATAAAAATGCGCTTTGTTCTCAACTTCGGCCTTTGTTATAGCGTATGAGCTCCCCCCTATATTTTAGCGAGCTCCCGCTACAACACCCCGCCACAGCTCATAAAACAGTTGATAACAACCTCTCAAATCCTGACACCAGCCGAAGCTCACGAGACCCCCTCCTCCCCCCCTCTCGCTAAAATATGCTTTACAAAGCTCTTTTCTATGAACCAAAGCCTTTTATCCCACGCACCGTGGCGCATCACGTGCTTCCGTGAATATCACTTCAAATGTTAAACCACTTGAGATAATCTAGCGCAGGATGTTGAAATCTAATATTTCTTATAATAGTCTGAAATACTTCAATGGTATTTAAAGTAAAGTAAACATTATTTGTTATTTTCCTACGCTCAAGTGTTTTTGGCTTAAACGCTAATTCACGTTGCGTGTGATAGCAAAATTCGATACATATCGTCCCTTGCACTTACCCACATAGGTACGGAATGAAAATTCCCGAGGCCCGAATGAAAAGCGTTCCACGGAAATGGTCCTATCAGGAGGACAAAATCTGCAGCCCAAGTATGCTGACATGCATTAAATCCGGCGCTTCTCAGGTACGAGCTAATCAGTAATCGGGTGGTATTACCCCTCAATTGAAAATTCGCAACGTCGCCGAAACCTGGATATCGTAGCCTATCTTCTTTCAGCAACGGATCCGGTCATATACAAAAGAGCCTGCGTCGATGTATTTGACGAGGTGTTAATGTCACGAGGTTCCGAAGAATCCATCGCTACTGTATACCGCATGGGGGTGCATTCGCTACCACGTTAACACTCATGATGCGATTGCGTACATCTTACTTACAATTACACCTGAGATAAAACTAGGGCGAGGTGCTATTAAGACAATTATTAGCGAATACTATAATTGTGTTACGGAATGGAGCATATTGACTTGCTTATTGTTGGCGCAGGTACGTTTCTATTTTCTCATATCAGCTCTTTCGATTTCACTCTACTATTTCAACACTACCCGTCCAGATACTTTCCCATTGTTAGTCATATAAATCGTATAATCGGTAGCCTCCAAACGTGTAACAAGCGAATAGGGTCTTGGCTAATTCATATCAGGTTGGCATGGGCTTGCATTGGCCAAAACATATCTGGAAGCCAACTCAAGCACTCCAACAAATGTTGCTATATTAGACTATGCCGAATCCATCGGCGGCACATGGGCTCAAGAGCGGCTATACCCAGGCTTAAAAACCAACAACATGGTTGGTTCGTTCGAGTTCAGCGACTTTTCAATGGACTTAGAACGATATTCGCTCAAGCCTGGACAACACATTCCTGGGGAAGTGGTTCATCGATACCTGTCTGATTTTGCAGACCATTACGGTTTAACAGCTCTCATTCGTTGGAGAACGAAAGTTGATTCGGCGACGCTGCTGGATGACGGATCTTGGAGAGTAGTGTATTCTGTTTCTTCACTTGCAAGCGGAGCAGACTCGGAACTTAGGAAAGGTCAGCTGACAGCAGCTAAACTTGTCATTGCAACGGGCCTCACTTCACAGCCATACATGCCGGCATTTCTTGGACAAGAAATTTTCCAAGGAAATCTATTTCATTCAAAAGAACTAAAACACCGAGCACATGACCTCACGAATTCACGAAACGTCGTAGTTATCGGCGGAAACAAGTCAGCATGGGATGTTTGCTACACAGCTGCTTGCTCAGGAGCCCAAACGCATATGGTGATGCGCCCTTCAGGCGGAGGACCAAGCTGGGTATGGAAGCCGATAAAATTTGGTCCATTTACTACATCGCTTTCACGCTTGTCTTTGACGCGATTCTTTACCTGGTTTGATCCGAATCCTTTCGGGAAAGTCTGGAAATCAGCGAGGAATTTTCTTCATCGCACAGCTTTTGGTAGAAGGATTTGCAGGTTTTTCTGGAATCGACTGGATAGATATGTCGAGAAGGTTAATGAGTATCGAGAGGATGAGCGAGTCGGAATGCTGCAGCCTTGGACTTCAACATTTTGGATGGGAAATTCTCTGAGTATTCATAATTATGAATCTGATTGGTTTGAACTTGTGAAGAGTGGGATGATTGTGGTTCATCATGCTGATGTTCTCTCCTTGTCTGAAAATACAGTGAAACTCTCGAATGGGGAAACCTTGGTAACGGACACGATTGTGGCTTGTACGGGTTGGAAATCCATTCCAAGCATAAAGTTTCAACCCCCTGAGATTGCTTCGCTTATTGGGCTACCGGGAAATGAGGGAGGATTCTCTCAAAATCATCAACAGGGAGGCACGTCTCAAGACTTCGAAAATATCAAGCATTTGGACACGGGAGATGCCATTCTCTCAACAAAAACCCGCAACAAGGTCTTGCAAAGCTATTCAGAACTTGCATCCAAACCCGTGCGTATACGGCATTCAAATGGAAAAGAGGAGCTGGATGCAGGAAACTTCATCGGCGAGGCAGACGAAATGCAGGAACATGCAGTTCCCTATAGACTCTACCGCTTCGTCATACCCCCTTCAAAAGAGCTCCTCGATTTACGCAACCTCGCTTTCATCGGAGCACATTTATCAATTCACGCAGTGATGCTCGCACAAGCTCAAGCATTATGGATTACGGCATTTTTCCAAGACAAATTGCCTGTGTTAAATCCTGACTCTGTACTCCATGAGACATATTTTCATTCCGAATATGAGCGAATTAGGAGACCCAAGGAAGCCGGAGGATCGGGAGAAAGATTCCCGGATCTAGTTTTCGATAGTTTGCCTTATGTTGATTTGCTATTGGACGACCTTGGCATGCGGACAAAGAGGAAGGAGTCTTGGTGGAAGGAGGTTTTCCAGCCGTATACTTTGGGTGATTATAGGGGCTTGGTGCAAGAGTGGTGGGATGGAAGAAGAACGAAGGAGTGAGTGCCATTGTTCAGCCAATGGAGAGTTTTGGGTGTTTTGCATGACAAGAAGAAGTCAACGGTTGAAAAGAGGTTCAAAGAGGGAAATTTTGACGTCCGCCAAGGGAGGAAGTGGAGGCTTGCTTGTTTGAGAACTGCAATGCCTCAACTCAGGTGAATCACCTGTGCTTGCCATTCTTGGGCAACACCTCTGCAATCTTCTCACAGATTAACCTCCTTCCTCAACACTTGCAATGTGATCTCTCTTTGTATGGACAGCGTTTGATGAAGTCGAGAGGATGACCTTTTCAAACAGGAGGTTTAAGTTTGGTACCACTTGGTGACCGTTTGTCTCCAGAATGTGGCCGCAAACCTAGTGTTGAATTCAATTATAAAAGAGGTGAGGATTGAACCTTCAATCCGAAGCTAGAACTCAAGCTTCAGTTTTATTTCTCCTCAAGGCACTCACTTGAAGTCACTTTATCATCGAACTTTGATCATCACTTCAACACCGCCTTCACCATGCCTCCTAAACTCGGAAACCAAGATTTTCACAAGGAGGGCCCCAAGGACAACCAGCCGACCCAGAGATCCACTTCCAAACCAGCCGAAACGGAGGTCTCGCGCTATGTACCCCTCAGCAAAGGCGAAAGTGACGACATTCGCAAAGAGAGGATCGCAGAACGCAAAGCCAGGCTTGAAGAGAAAGAGAAGAAACTCGCACGATGGACAGCGGCTGAGCTCAAGATGCCCAAAAAGCGAGATACTGTCAACGATTCAGGCGTGAAGATCAAGACGAACTTCTTCAAGGTCATGTTTGATATGGATAAGTAAGGTGAGCCAATCCCAAAGTTGTATAGGTATGAGTTCAAGCTCGGTCTGGTCGGAGATGAGGAGCCTACGGGGAGGGACATGAGAAGGTCTGTCATTGAACAATTGCTGGCAAAACATCCGCCACGGGTGAATACGACTTGAGTCTCCGACTACTTCTCCTATATCATCGCGGTTGGTAAGCTGTATGATGCTTATAATGATGATCCGAAGGTGAACTTCAAAAGACCTCATACATAGACGGCAAAATCCGACAAGGTTTTCGACGTCGATTCAGGGGTTCCTTTCAACGGCTATGTTGACAAGGCAGATCTCCTGAAGCTTGTCACCTACTCCCAACTCAACAATGCTTCTTATCATCCAGGAGAAGATCTAAAATCCCTAAATATGGTTTCTAGGAGTGAGATTGGCTCAAACTCCCAGTGTATAAAATGAATAGAATAGGATAGAATAATAGCCATTATTCTATTTTATTCAGATAATATTAAGTGTTATTCTTATTCCATTCTAAATAATTGAATAAAATAGAACAATAATTAAATAATATAATCACGTGAGTATTTTATATAAATAATGTATACAAAGTCTAAATCAGGTTTAGAATTAAGGTGAATTAAACTTAGAATATATATCCTAAGTAAGCAAAGATCTATAATTAGCCTATTAAGCATTACAGAAGGTTTGGGTAGTAGGCCGATATAAATATCACGTGCGGTCCGCTGGGCTAACGTCGGTAAGCGATGTGTCTGTAAGAAGTCGTAAAGAGCCGTGAAAAACTGTAGTCATCCTAGGTTGGGAAAGTTATGGTGCGATACGGCAAAGTCACTTGAAATTCTTAAACCTTCAACATATTATTTCCTACATGAGTGAGTCTTCGTAGAAATCGACAGGTCTAAATTACCCAAAGCTTCACTTACAGATTTCCAGGAGTTTGTTAAGGCGCTGAAGGGTGAAGTGATTTTTGAGCAGTAGTCACGTGCAGCAAGCGGGGGAAGAGAAGTGCCACCAAGATTTTGTGACATGTCGTGAATTTTCAAAAATGAGTGCAATAGTTCCATGCGAACAAAAGCCCGTGCCTTTTTATTCCATAACTGATTTAGCATTCTGTAATTTGTAGTACGCTTTTCTCGTGGAGGAACGATTAACTTAATTTTCAGGGGCTCGCTAAGCACTAAAGTGTCATTCATCCCAAGGCTTTTGGTATAGCGGAGAAGCAGGAACCCCTTCAATTCTTGATAAAACAAAAAATTTCCTATGAGCAGAGCGTGTATAGTTCTGCATAGTTGAGAGGAGTTATTGCAAACCAAATCTTTCCCGACTTGTAGACACCAACAGTTTGCCGAAAATCAAAATGGAGGCGTAAAACTAATAAAAATATACCGTAAACAAATAGAAAGTCCACGAGATAAGAATTGGTTTGCATGAATTAACGAAGACAATCCGACAAAATATCTGGCAACAAGAATGCGTAAGTAAGTGTTGCCTCGGCCCTGAGAATTTAGCGAGCCCCAGGCTGAGAAACCAAGATCAGCATTCGTAACCATGACCACACTTCATATGCGCAAAACGAGCTTCCATTTGTCCTAACAATTTTGCCGGACGGCGATGCAGTTCGATTCTCGGACGTCAATTGGTGGAGTGATTGTGTTCAAGGAGTTCCAAGTGTTTGCATCTTGGGAGAAAAGCTCTTCAGAGCAAGACACGCGTACGACAATCGGTCCAAAACATGGTATCCAAAGAACGACGACAAATTACTGGCAAACATATGGTGAGTTCTCTGCTACTAGGCTAGTTCCACAATTCGCTAATTGGTTAAGTCTCAAAATCAACTACAAGCTTGAAGGAAGGTACCATCGAGTTCAATATGGGCTTGGTCTGGGCGATGGAGAGACTATAATTGTTGGAGCAGACGTGACACATGGAGGAAAAGGGTTGGATCAGGGATGCCCTTCTATGGCCGGGGTTGTCGCTTGCCGAGGAGACAAGAAAAGTGATTATCTTGCATCGGCAAGGATACAGTCGAACAATACCGAGGTAAGGCTAGAAAATTAAACTTCCGGGATATGCAATGCTGAGTCGAATTTAGTTCATAGAGCATCTTGAAGACATGATGGTAGAGCGACTTGAACAATATAAGGTATTGTACGGCTCACTTCCTGAACGTATCCTTTTCTACCGAGACGGGGTCGGAGAAAGTCAATATGGAATGGTCAAAGATGCTGAGTTGCCTAAATCCGGAACGCATGTGACAAGATCGCGAAAAGGCCAATCCAAACCACCCTCCTGGTTGTAGGGAAGCGCCACCACGCGAGATTCTACCCGAATCCGAATGATAAGAAGTCGAATCTCAAAGCGGGAGCTTGTGTCGATGAGGAAGTCATTGCGCCTAATCAGTTCGCCTTTTACCTTCAAAGCCATGATAGCCCACTAGGTACAGCTCGGACTGGGCATTACGTCGTTGTGGTCGATGATTGTGAATATGGAGCGCAAGAACTTTAGGAGATTGTATATTTCCCCTATCAGGTGTTAAGGAGATGCTATCATATAACACTAGACAAACAAAATTTGCTTCACGGGCTCTCGAGCAACAACTTCGTTGTCAATATGCACCCCAGCTCGCTACGCAGACATTTTGTGCGAACGTATGAGGTGCTAAATGAAACCCGTTCTGGATAGAAAGGTGACTGGGGTTATTCGCAACGCCGAGATGAAAGAACACGAGGCCCAGAAACTTATCTGGGGAACTGATGGCACTCGTAAGAATCCGTGGAAGGAATCACTCGACAGTACTATGTTCTACCTTTGAGGCAAAATGGATTCGCAGTCGCTGGACGGCTGTTTTTGGACTGGCTTGGGGAAGCAGGATTCGGATTTGTTCCTTTGGAAGCAACTTTGCGTGGAATGGTTCGTTTTTCTGGGATATTAAGAACCTCGAGGTTATTCACAATTTTTCAACTCTGATCGGTGGTCTTGATTCAGGACGTAGTAGCTGTGAGTTGGGAAAGGATTGTTGGGAAAAGATGACAGTGGAAGAGGAAAGCACACGGTTGTCGTCGGTGGTAACCACTATTTTCGCCGATTCACTGCACGTGACTTGGTTCGCGTCCCGGCACGGCTGTTTAAGGTTATCCGCTCCCTTCCGACTTGCTTCTAACTTCAACGCGTATGCTTCTTACATTCCGTCCAACACCAAACTTGCTCAAATACGCGGTCAAATCGTCTCAAATAAGATGATATAATTATTTTATGACTTGCGCTATTTCCGTCGGTCTTTACCCAGCCAATGTCTTTGTCCAACAACGACCTCTCATTTTCTACGCCGCCTCCCATCTGCACGCGCTCCTGCGCACAAACATATCCGAAACGGCACACCTCAAACACGAAACATCCCCAGTTTTGCAATCCACCACCACAATGCTTATTCCAACGTCACATACATACAGCCGGCTGACAGCAGGAAGCTGATCCAGACCGCGTCGCATAGTGGCACATCCAGCAGTTCTGGGTCACTCGCGAGCCTAATCCTTCGCGAATGTGCTTCTGCACTGATGAAACCGTGTAACGATAAGTTTGAGGGTATCTCCTCGCGAGGTGGTAGTGGTAGGTTAAAATGGTCTTGGCTGCTGTTTTCTTCAAAGTTTTTTGGGGCATTGACGTATGATTCTATTATCCTGATCTCGAATATATCCCCAATTTACAATTCTTTCCTGAGAGTGGTTGAGCATTTCGTCTGAAGATGCTGTTTCGCTACCTTGTTATTGAGTTTCTGGGGGTGACCATGGTGCTGGCACGAGGGAGTGAAGTCGATTTTGGAGCACAGAAACAATTTTCAGAGCAGAGAGGAGGTCTACGGTTTGGTTCTTCGAATCCTCTTAGCGGCGACTCGAATGGTAGCAACTCCTGCCACGCACACAACCACGATAGAACGACCCTTCTATCCTACAACCACCATCACCACCATCACCACCATCACAACGACCTTACCGACTCCACTCAAACTTGTCCAAAAGTCCCTACGGACCCAATAGAATGGCCCGCTGGCTTTTCGAAACCTTGGACGCATACACCATTCTGCACTCGTATACCAGGCACTTCAGAATCCAGCGCTAATGGAACAACACCATTATCAAAGGAAAATTCGTCGTTCTGTGTTTACACTTCAGCTACCTACCGCAGTGGAAGAGGAATCTCTGTGGTGACGAAACCATCCATCGCAAACGAAATCGCAAAATTGCCCGCATTCAATCGTAAAAGCTCGAACCTTCTTGGAAACCAACCACCTCCATACGAGATCAAGTATGTTGTTGGCAAAGGTATGGGCGTGATCGCCAACCGCACCATCTTCCGTGGCGAGCGCCTCTTTGCCCACTCGGTCATTGCAATCTACCACAACGAGGCCTTTCTGACAAAGCGATCGAGAGAACATGGATTGAGGGCGAAATTGATGGAGCGTGGAATAGAGCAATTGCCACAGGATGCGAGGGAGAGGTTCTATGCCATGATTGGGCAGCCAGGAACGGAAAATCAAGTCGTGGGGAAGCTGAACGTGAATACGTTTGGGGAGGAATTTGGTGGTGAAGAGCATAGCATGGTCGTGCCGGAGACGGCGAGGATGAATCATGATTGCAGACCGAAGTAGGCGTTTTCCGCATGCCATCTTGAAGGATCAGACGCTAACATGAGTTCTGCAGTGCCATGTACTACTTTGATCGAATAAGTCTGGTGCACTATACGCAAGCATCTCGAACAATTAATGCCGGAGAGGAAATTACCATAACTTGTAAGCATGCACGACCCAGGTCAAAAGACCATTGAAATTCGAAAATTCGAGGGCTAACATTAATAATTCAGACATCGATCCCCTACAATCACTAGAAGAGCGCCAAGCAGCAATCGAGCGCTCCTGGGGCTTCTCATGCACCTGCTCCCTCTGCACCTCACCACCAACCATCACCGGCGCATCCGACGGACGAATTGCCACAATAAACCGACTGGTGGACCTCATCCGCGGCGCTAAGACGAGAGCTGTGGACAAAGACGGGCTCAAACCGGAACAAGAAGTCGGAATGGTGGATACGCTCGTGAGCTTGTATGAGCAAGAGAGACTGTATGCCCATATCGCGGATGCCTACGTGTATGCTGCCAAGGCGTACAAGAGGGCTGGAAGAGCATGGGAGGCACTGCGGTGGGCGTACAAGGCTGAGGAGGCGGCTTTGGTGTATGATGGGCCTAGGCATGGGGCTGTCAGGAGGATGGAGAACTTGATTGAGGAGCTGCATGAGGAGCTGGGATTGGAGGTGGAGGGGAGCGTGGAGACGGGGACATCAACATCATGATCGTAAAATAAAACGAATCTCCTATAGTAGTAATAATAAAAAAGTCTTCAAGTTTAGAACCAGTTCAAATCATTTTCTTTTAGGAAGTGTTCTTCTAACCCAGTGGCGCATGCGATATTATTGTTGCCAACGCCGTCAAACCGCATCTTCATAGCGGGGCCAGAATGGCTAGGTGAGCAAATGAGATCATGCCGCAAGGCCATGAAAACTTCACTGCCTCACCACACTCCTAGGCTGAACAGATGGCCAGCATTGTGCAAACAAACCCAAGGCTTTGCTTTGCATAGGCTTCTCTGCAAACATCGAATTCTTTGATAGAAACTCATCGAATGTTCTGCCTGATTCCAGGCGCAACCAGCAATAGTTCCACAGCCTCGTTCAAAGACATTTTGGTGCACGTGACAAGGTCTTAGCTTTCAGCCTCAGGAACCAACTGCTCTGACCCCAGATTGTGGAGATGCAGAAAGACATGACTTGCGGCATGTGAAAGAGCGTACGTAGGTAGTTTTGCAGGAATACTTAAGTGACATAGCAAATAGAATAGGGGCTGCTGTGTAAAGCAAAAATCGCATCTTAATTTGCATCCTTTTAGTGAATTTGCCATGGTCTGATCATCGAAAGCTCTAGAAATGAGGCTGGGCGAACCGAAAGGGGTGGAAGGGGTGGAAGGGGCGCTTTGGCGCTAAGAAAAGCGCAGAATCGAATCGAAACCTGTAAACACAGCGCCGTATATTTTTTCCCACCGACTCTACTTCTACCTTGATCTTTCCTCCAACACCACAACTTTTCTTCTCCAACTCGCACACGATACCCACGATCTGCGCTCTGCACTCCTCCTTCTTTACTTCACGAATTCACGAATAGACTAGACTCCACGTAAGTTACATCAAGCTCTAAAGACTCATCGTTGCCGTTGCCTGGACAGCTTTGTTGAAGCTCAGCCTTCCACCTGCAAAGCTTCCACAGCTTCGCACTCTGCCTCCAACATCCCCAATTGCGCATCGCATCCTCTCCGCAATTATACAATCCTCTCTTTCGTCCGCTGACATCTTTTCCTGCAGATCAAACCGCCATCATGCCTGCCGGCGAGACCTTCGAGTTCCAGGCTGAGATCTCTCAGCTGCTCTCCCTCATTATCAACACAGTTTACTCCAACAAGGAGATCTTCCTGCGAGAACTTGTTTCCAACTGTTCCGATGCTCTTGACAAGATTCGATATGAGGCCCTTTCAGATTCGAGTAAGCTCGAGTCGGGCAAGGATCTCAGAATCGACATCATCCCAGACAAGGAGAACAAGACCCTGACCATCCGCGACACTGGTATCGGTATGACCAAGGCGGTAAGTACTCTGCCACCCATTTTTAGGCTCTTCTGACTTGCATAGGATCTCGTCAACAACCTCGGTACGATTGCACGATCAGGCACCAAGCAATTTATGGAAGCCCTCACCGCAGGTGCTGATATTTCCATGATTGGTCAATTCGGTGTTGGTTTCTACTCCGCATACCTCGTCGCCGACCGCGTCACCGTCGTCTCAAAGCACAATGATGATGAGCAATACATCTGGGAGTCTAGCGCCGGTGGAACTTTCACCATTCAACCAGATGTTGATGGGGAGCAACTCGGACGTGGTAGCAAGATTATCCTCCACCTCAAGGATGAGCAAACCGACTACCTAAACGAGGCCAAGATCAAGGAAGTCATCAAGAAGCACTCCGAATTCATCTCATACCCCATCTACCTCCACGTTTCCAAGGAGACTGAGAAGGAGGTTCCTGATGAGGATGCTGAGGAAGTCGAGGAGGAAGAGGGTGACGAGAAGAAGGCCAAGATTGAGGAGGTAGACGATGAGGAGGAAGAAAAGAAGGAGAAGAAGACCAAGAAGATTAAGGAGACCAAGATTGAGGAGGAGGAGCTCAACAAGCAAAAGCCAATCTGGACCCGAAATCCCCAAGACATCACCGCCGAGGAGTACGGCTCTTTCTACAAATCCCTCTCCAACGACTGGGAAGACCATCTTGCCGTCAAGCACTTCTCCGTCGAGGGTCAACTTGAGTTCCGCGCCATTCTCTTCGTGCCCAAGCGCGCTCCCTTCGATCTTTTCGAGACCAAGAAGACAAAGAATAACATCAAGTTGTATGTTCGCCGTGTCTTCATCACTGATGATGCCACCGATCTCATTCCAGAGTGGTTGAGCTTCGTCAAGGGTGTTGTCGACTCTGAGGATCTCCCATTGAACTTGTCTCGTGAGACTCTTCAACAAAATAAGATCATGAAGGTGATCAAGAAGAACATCGTCAAGAAGGTTCTTGAGCTCTTCTCTGAGATCGCCGAGGACAAGGAGAACTTTGACAAGTTCTACTCTGCCTTTAGCAAGAACATCAAGCTTGGTATCCACGAGGATTCCCAAAACCGCGCTGCTCTTGCCAAGCTTCTCCGATTTAGCTCAACAAAGTCTGGAGATGACACCACCTCCCTCTCTGACTATGTCACCCGCATGTCTGAACACCAAAAGAACATGTACTACATCACCGGCGAGTCTCTCAAGGCTGTTTCGAAATCACCATTCCTTGACTCCCTCAAGGAGAAGAACTTTGAGGTGCTCTTCTTGGTTGACCCCATTGACGAGTACGCCATGACTCAATTGAAAGAATTCGAGGGCAAGAAGTTGGTTGACATCACCAAGGACTTCGAGCTCGAGGAGACCGAGGAGGAGAAGAAGACCCGCGAGGAAGAGGAGAAGGAGTTTGAAGGTCTTGCCAAGGCCCTCAAGAATGTCCTCGGTGACAAGGTTGAGAAGGTTGTCGTCAGCCACAAGTTGATCGGTGCTCCTTGCGCCATTCGTACCGGTCAATTCGGTTGGTCTGCCAACATGGAGCGTATCATGAAGGCCCAAGCTCTCCGTGACACCTCAATGAGCTCTTACATGTCATCCAAGAAGACCTTTGAGATTTCACCCCGATCACCAATCATCAAGGAGCTCAAGAAGAAGGTTGAGGCTGATGGTGAGAATGACCGAACTGTCAAGTCGATCACTCAACTTCTTTTCGAGACATCCCTCTTGGTTTCCGGTTTCACCATCGAGGAGCCAGCTGGATTTGCCGAGCGCATTCACAAGCTCGTTTCTCTCGGCCTGAACGTTGATGAGGAGCCAGAGGCTGAGGAGGCAACCGGTGCTGCCGAGCCATCTGATGAACCTGCTGAGAGTGCGATGGAGGAGGTCGATTAGATTTCGCATTTCATCTTTGCGCGTTGTGCGGGATTTTGCGGAGTTTGATTGGTTGGTTTGGTCATTCTCGTCTTGCATCAGCCTGCTTCCTTTTTTCCATTTGATATTTTGTCAATTGGCTTTCATCGTTGGGTGTTGGCGATGGAAGAAATAATTCTCTAAAAATGTATCCTAGTGACATCAACAGCGTGCTGCAGAATAGGAGAATAGGAAAATAAGAGAACTGAATACAAAATTACCTTTGCTTGTCTTTCTAAACTTGTGTCTTCTCTTGTGAATTGCAATTTGTGTGTGTGACTTGTACTCTTTACCAAGTGGTGCTGCGTGGTCTGTGGCTTAGTATGCCTCGCCTGTAGGCAACCATTCGGGAAAGGGACGGGGAATCCCCAGGCTGAGTGTGGCTTGAAGCTGAGGTTTAATTTGGGTTCATTTTCTTTCAGCCCAATCGTCTCAGCTACCAGCGTGTTTTGCTCATTTTTCATTGGGTGTGGTATTGGCTGGGATCGCAAAAGGAGTGTGAATGTGAGGAACTGCATCTCTTGGCTGAGGGGCTGAGTAGGTGAGTGACCTGTGTGACTTGGTTTCCGGGGGGAATGACTGGTGATTTTCCTGTTGAAGGATCCGGGGTTCGAACTTGGAGATGAGCTATTTTTCTTTGACTTGGTTGGATGATATGTATTTGGTTTATTAGAGCATAGGGGATGTATATTAAAGCAGTGAGACCCCGTTTTCGTTTTTCTCTCTCAGGTTACATGTCACATGTATAGGCTTTTTAGTGTTTATTTTTTTCTTGAGGAATCTTTTTACTTTAAATTTTGCTTTGAAAAGGTTTTGAGAAGGAAGATGAGGGCATTGGTCTTTGCTTTGATTGGGTTGGGGATCCTGGGAAGTGTGATTTCAGCGGCAGAAGCACCAAAACCCAACCTCTCACCACGTTTCCGCATTCCACCCGATCCTATCCCTAACCCGCCTTTTCCCCCTCCACATTTCCACCCCCTCTCCCTTTCCACGAGCAAACCAAAGGAATCGGCGACGTTCATAACGTACAGTCGTACGGGTACGGCTTCTTTTACTACTTTCCACTCTTCGTCTTCAGTACCAACGGGGACAACTGCGAGTTCGCCGCCGGATAATTCCCCAACGTCGACGATTGATACTTGTATCACCGCATCACCTGTGAGTATAGGAGGGGGGTTTGTGGTTAGTGCTGCGAGTGTGACTGCTACGGTGACTGGAGGTGTTGTGGTGGAGGGAAACTGGGCTGTTGCGCATAATATTGGTTCCACGGTTCGTCCTTCCTCATTCACTTCATTTCTTCGTTTCCCGCCGCTGTTATACTTTCTTCTGCCTTCTCTTTCAACTTTCAAACTTCAAACTTCAAACTTCGAAATTCAAAATTTAAATTTAAATGAAAAAATATGGGTAAAAGAGGAAAGGGGAAAGGGGAGAGGGGAAAGGGGAAAGAGGGAAGAGACTGACTTGAGGACAGGAGTTATTTGTAGGAAGTGACATGCAAGCGTACGCGGAGTATAAATGTCAGTTCCAATGCCAAACGAGTGGGAGTGGACCGCTGGGGGAGGGGCCGGGGTGTGAGAGTTGGTTTGGTGGGGTTTGGTATGTTTTTTCTTTAATTAATTCCCCCCTTTTTTATTTTTTGTATTTTGTGTAGATGTTGGTTTGGACTTCGGAATTGGGAGGGTGAAGGGAGTGATAAGAGGAGGTGGGAGTACTGGGAGTGGTGGAGGTAATGAGAGAATGAGAGAGCTAACCAGAAGAAAAACAGATCAAGCCAATAATTACTGGGAGTGTTCACAGTTTTCTGCCCTGTAAGTTCTGCTTTCCTTTTCCCGAGAACCTCGACCGGATAAGAAAAGCTGCAAGAGAGGGGAGAAGGAAATGAAAAGAAACATGAAAGCTAACCTCAACCTCTTTACCTCACAGAATAACCCCCTCCCTCCTTATCCCAGTACCAACCAACACATCCACCTCTCTCACCAACGGCACAGCCTGGAATGTTCTTTGCCCTCCTCCCTCATCTTCCTCCTCCACCTCACCAGCAACATGCACCCCCGGACAACCCCTCACCCTCAACAGCGCCAGCACACTAACCTACGCCTCCGTAACACCAACTATCCCCCTCCCACCAACAGGCACCCAGCTAGGCTACGTGGTGCAAACAACGTGGAGTGATGCGCATAAGATTGCGGAGTATGATATTGTGCTGCCAGAAACGGGGGAGGGGGAGGAGGAGGCGTGGTGGGGGTGTCAGGGATATTGTGGGAGTGCGGGGGGGTGTGAGGGATGGTTTGTGGGGTTTTGTAAGTCTTTTGAGTAGAAAGGCGAAAGAGGGATGAGGGATGAAGGCTAATTGGAGAATAGTTTTGAAGGGAGCGGCGGGGTATTTTTGGAGGTGTTATGTTTTTAATGCTTTGTGAGTATCTTGTTTTCTTATTTCCTGGGTTGTGGGTTGGAGTGTGCTAACGAGGTGTATAGGATAACGCCAGAGCAATTAGTCCCCATGAACTTCGCGGATATCGTTAATGGGACGGGGTGGGGTAAACTTTGCTGATTTTTTGGAGGGTCAAAAGTTGTGAGTGTGGAGCGGAGG
>JAAMPI010000206.1:0-52025 GCA_013054445.1 Cudoniella acicularis
AGACGGTGCCGCCGAGCTGAGTGAGGAGGGGGGTGTGGTTAGTTGTGATTTCGGTGAGGAGGTTCGTAAGGTGGTTTGGGGGGGATGTACCACGAGGAATCTTCGGTACTGGGAGAGAGAGATATCCCAGGTGTGCTTTCCGAGTCCATTTTTTGTTTCTGTTGAGTGTATCAGAACTTTATCAAGCAGGGGAAAAGCGGGGTGGGCAACTCACGATATATTAGAAAACTTGAAAACACGATTGTGAACAACTTTTTAAACGAGCATTAATTCAGTCATTTCCTTCCAAAAAAAAAACACCCTTTGAAAACATACCATTGCAGCAGCAATCGAATCTAGACCTTTTATCAGCTTTACATGGCAAGAAACCCGACAAGGGAATACACCTACAGTCTTCAAGATGCAGCTGCTTTACTATATAATGTTTCGTATACAACCTCATCAAGAAAAACGGTAGCGTAACCAAAGGAAAAACGACACCGATAATGACAATACGGCTCGAAATTGATACCGGGTTCGCAAAATCAGGAACGATTCCCGGCGGCGGGGCTGTAGCACCCATCTCCATCTGCGTGGAATTCATGATGTTCTAGATGTCTGCAAGTTGGCAAGGTGGACGGAAACCGTGTTTAATAATCACGAATGGTTTTGAAAGACGTGTTTGATGAACGAGGTCTTGGGCTCTCCTTCTAGAAGGATAAATGCCTTGTAAGGGCTGTTTCCCATGCAAAAGGAAATCTAGTGGCGTGTTTTCTGTACCACAAAATATCCAATCCCATGGCACCGGGTACGCCGGCTTCAAAAAAAGGAGGTGGGGAAGAGAACCGTGCGCGGGGAACTTCCCCGCGACATATGGGGCGTTCAGCTTACTATACGAGAGCCAATAGGGGAGCACTTGACTGAAACAGATTGATCAATTGGTCAGCAGATTCGGCTCTTCCAAAATACGTGCCATGCCGCAGATTGCTAGTCGCTGCCAAGCTGCCGCCATAACTCCGGCTCGTGGGAGGCACCGATATGAGCCGAGGAGCCGAGAACAGGCAAGGAGGAGCCGAGAACAGGTAAGGAGGCGTTCCGATGGCGAAAAGAACGAATAAAATGGAATGTTCCGACAACTTGCATGAAGTTGAACTTCCACCCAAATTTATGATTGGACGCCCATTCCCAAAAGCCAAAGAAACCCATCTGTTTCATCTACTCTAAACAAATCCCAAACTTCGAACACACACTTCTAGGTACCAGCCTTAAGCACTACCCCTGCCCTGTACCCATCAGTCGTGAAGCAGCATTCAAGCCTTCTTACAAGTAGCAAGCATACAAATCTTCTCAATACTAAACGGCACCCCCTTCCCAAACCTCTCACTCATATACTTAACAATCGCCGGTCTAACCAATGGCGCACACTTTTTTCTCTCCTCCGTCCAAAACCGTTCCATCGTCCAGCCAATGAACGCATCATAAACCCCATAAAAATCATCCGCATCTTTCAACGGGATATGGATCGACAACGCTATCACATTAATATCTGTAAAGCCACGACGGTGTAACATGGCTTCGACGTAATGGGGATTTTCCCAAGGTCCTTGCGCCCAGGGTCCTGTTAGCTCGCCGGAAGTTTGTGGCCAGTAGGGAAGGCCGGGGAGGTGAGCGAGCGCGTCCCGAACGTAAGTCATCCAGTGTTCTTGGTATTAGATTGAGAGGGCGAATGTGCCGTGTGGTTTGAGCATGCGGTGGCATTCTAAAGTCGCTTGTTAGTTTACTCTCCCTATTAGGTGGGGGAATGGGAAGTACCGTCCAGAGCGGCCATGGAATCGGGGATGATCATCAAGCCTTGGGCGCAAATGAGAGCGACAAATGCTTCACTGTGTTGTCCGGTTTTCTGCCTTGTGTTAAAAATAGCCAGGTAACACAAAAGAAGTGAAAAACCTGTGCATTCATCTGCTGCGTAATATCGTTATCCCATCCATTTTCTTGAATGCGTTTCTCGAGGTATGCAAGTTGCCCGGCAGACAAGTCACCTGAGACAATGTTCGTCTTCTTATGGAGGTTGAGCTTCTTCAGGAGGGTATGCAGTTCAGATGTTGTGATTCCTGATCCACAGCATAAATCGAGAATGTTGTATTCATCTTTTGGTGGCAGTTTGTCCAATTCAGCCATGGGGAGAGGCATGGAGAATGGTCCCGTGTGCCGCTCGCCTTTGGCGTACAGGGCGCTCACATCTGGGTTGAGCCAAAGGGGCCCAGCGAATGCTGTGTCGGTTGTGGTGGCGGTTTTCTGCTCCTTGGGAGGGAGGATGGTGGTTGCTGAAGGCATTTTGAAGATGGATTGAAACTGGTTTTGCTGAAAGGTTCAAATGTGTAGAAGTGATGATGATCTGGTTGGAATTTGGTCGTTCTGGAAGCTGTTCTTATAGTCTAAATTTCGAAGATGGGGACTTCTTCCAAACCTGCCAAGATTGCTTCATCACTCTAGCACGTCGAATTGTTTGCTCTTTTCCATATGCTTCTGTTTGAGGCTGCGAACATTCAAGAATCACACCCAAGCTCAAAGCTGAAGTGAGTGATTTTTCTCAGCACGGCCTCCGGGAAATAACTTAGAGCCATCATACATAGTAGCGCTTATACATGGTAGCGGGTCTCGGGCTGAGATCAAACCATATGATCTTGTTTCATAGTGGAACATAATCAGAGCTTATGATACCGTGGGTAGTATCTACACTAGATGTCCTCATATTTTTGACGAGAAAATTGTGGAAAAGTCGCCTATTTCCATTCCTCGTCATATAAATTGAGAAAATGAAGGGCTTGGGAAAATGACATAAATTGGAATAGTAAAAGCGTTTAAAACAACGAAATTCTCAATGGCATCCATTGCAGAAGGGCTACTTTTGGGCCGACGTTGTTTCAGAGAATCAGACGAGTGAAGTCCCGTGGTGCATGGAAGACCTGTCTGTATTCCATGCCTGTTCCAGAAGTTCAGCTAAGAAGCGGTAGTTAACCAGGCTTCATAAAAATAAACTTCAAGCCAAGGTTCAGTAGCTTGCGAAAACCGTCTCAACCAACTTAGAAGAGAATTATACTGTATGTGCACCGTGCTGAAACTATGAATGGTTTATGAACATCATAACTTTGACATTTAGAAGTCTTTTGGAAAGTAAAGGAGAGAAAGCTTCTGGCCAAAACCCAAATAAACAGCCGCCATCCAAGTTAGACCGGAAAAAAACTGGTTTAAAGCCATGATTAACCGTCCAATATACTTTCGCGACGCATTAATTACCTACCGGTAGCAGGTAAGAAGTGGGTCTTGGACTCGGCTGTCTACGCTCTGACAAAATCCCCCAGATTTTCAACTTCAGGGAACATTAATAGAGTCTGTGCACAAAGTATGTCGGCTGGAGCGCTGTAATGCATAATGCACTCCACAGAAGTCGAGGGGTGCATCCCAGTAACGGTTGAAAGTTATTAATAGAATTTTGGGAGGCAATGGGGTCCTCAAGCTGAACAGTGAAGGTAAAAACTATTATCTTAATGCAAAACAGAAAGCAGATCAAAACTAATTGGTCTGTGCACTGGATCCTGATTAACAGAAAAACTATACAACTTTTCATAAAGTCAAAAAAAAGCCGCGCGTAGAAAGAATAAAGAATTTCAAAAATCTTGCCAATTCATGTAATAATCACAATTATACCGTGTTTGAGGGAACTGACTAAACACATGTAGGAAACGATTTTAGAGTCGAGAGCTTTGAAATACCCTCCTAGCTTGCTCCTCACCACGTTTCACGACTTGACTGCGAAGATAAACTTCCCATGGGTTCGGATAACTTCTAAAACACTAAAGGAAAATAAATTAAAGTAGCTAAACTACTTGGCAAACTCTGCCGCAGTTGTGTGACGACGACCAAAATCCTTAGACTTCCAAGCGCTAGCAGCGGCTTTTGGATTTGAGTGAAAAAAGGAACTGTTGCGAAGACGTGCGCTTTCTGGTTCTTTCCCAAATACTCCATTTCAGCGAGATACATGCCACCGCATTTGGAGCTGGGGATGTGGATCATGATTCCATAACTCTATCAATTCATAATACCAATCACAACCCTTGTTTCATCCTTGCAATTCGCTGCCATCTTGATGCACAGCTGTCTTTGGAAAACCAAGAATCCATGATCTACCGCGTATTAGCACCTCAACTTTTGTGAGTGCCTCTTCTCCTGTGAATAACTCTCCTCGAGCCCTTGTTCATGCACCGCCGCCCACTTAAGCGACTTGGATCATATGTGTTAAAACCGGAAAATGGAGCACCTGAGGGAAGCTGGCTGCAAAAAATTCGTCTCACAATCTAAACGTCTCTCCTACTGCGGGTGTCTCCCCTCAGCTGCTGTGATGGTCAATTCGAAAGAAGAAAAGATTTATTTCTTGGTGGTGAGCTTAGAATTGCGAAGTGTCCAACATGGAAGGAACAAACCCCCCACCTGATTTTTCGTTTGCAGAAGGCACGCCAACTCGACTCGCCTTCTCAACTTCACCTTCAACTTCACCTTCAACTTCACCTTGGCCGTCTCTCCAACTCCCACAAGAGACTCAAGACCCGAAGCAACAGCGAATCAGACACCGAGAGAGAGAGGCGTCGAAAGAAGCAGAAAGCTCGCCATCCGAAGGATGCTAACAACTTTTGTGGAAGTGCTGGAAGTCCCAGTCTCTCCTGGACGGCTAATGACGAGGTGGCATTGAAATTGACTTCTAGTAACGAGAAGATGTTACGGAGATGGACTCTAGACATCTTTGGCCTCGAACCGCCAGATCTACTTCCACCTGACGAAGAGGTCGACCTAAGCTGCAACAAGGACTTGGTGGATCCACAAGACTTGGAGAAGTTGGTGCCTAATCCCAACTGGAGCAGAATCTCTATTTAAATCACGCTAAATTTTTTAGTTTATTTACAGGCAATAAAGAATAAGTAGAAAATATTTAGCCATTTATAAGTAACTACTCTAGAAAAGTAAACGGAACCTTAACAAGTATAAAACCGCTTCTAAAGTCGCCCCTATTACTAATTTAGAAAAGTAATATCTTGTCGTGTCTGTCAATTTAGAAAACAGTAATACTGTCAGTAGAACCCTGACCCTCTACTGAGAGCCTCACTCTAACTTTTGTTTCGGTACCTGCGATAGTTTATACTTCCAGCTCGCATTTCGACTTCCCTTCTAACCCGCCGAGCCTCCTCTTGACGTTGGACTTGTTCTGCGCGAATTTGTCTTATCACATCATAGAATGCCTTCTCCACATTGATGTCGTTCTTTGCTGAAGCCTCAACAAATCCGCACCTCAGTTCTCGGGCTAATGCATGTCCTTCCAGTGTGGCAACCTCGCGTTCAGTTACACGATCAGAGTTATTGCCAACCAACAAGATAGCAAGGGGTTGCTTTTCTACTTCTTTTATCCTGCTGACTTGATTGAAGGATTTTGAAACAAGAGTGAAGGATCTTCTGCTGGTGATAGAATAAACCAACACGAACCCATCGCCCTCCCTGAGATAGAGGTCACGAAGCGAAGTATAGCCTTCGTAACCAGTCGTATCCAGAACCTCTAGCGTACACCCTAGGCCATCAATTACAGCCTCTCTTCTGAAGCTGCCTATAGTGTTTGCATCATTATACTCGAAGTGTTGCTGGAGGTTTAGCTATAAGCAGAAGTCAATATCTAAACGTGAAATCGTGGAAGAAAAGAAATTATTTACCCGTCGAGTAAGCTCCACTTTCCCAACATTATCACCTCCTAGTACAACAAGTTTGTAGAGCGGATTCGGTGGCTTTGAAGTGCTAGCAGCTGATATAGAAATCGATTGGATTTTGGACATCTCCCTCCCTTTATGAATGACCGGGGAAAGTGTAGATAATGAAGGCTTTGGCGAAGAATTCAATGTTAACGTATCGCCGGTTCCTTCCGCTGTTGGTATAGACTGGACACTTTTCCCAAGCCCACGCGGGATTACATGATCTTCAAAAAAGACAAATCCGTACCACTCGGTGTTGAAGACGTCGTAGCTGTATACCGGCAAAGCAATTGCAGATATAGCAGAAACCTGGGATAGACTCAACCCGGAAAACACAGACCAGGCATGTGTGCGAACAGCGGAGCTTGTGAAAGAAGCATCAGACTCGTATAGCTGTGTTCTTTTGTATACTCTTGAAGTATTCAGGTCTACTTCGAAAGGCAAACGGTAGCCACTGGAAGCATCGTAAGACTGCCTCGGCTGGGAGGGACCGGCAACGACATCCGAATTGTGTTCTTCCCCTTCAAGAACTTTGACATTCTTGCCATTTCTGAAACATGTCGTCAGAATACTTTGGGATTCGAGTCTATCTTCAAGGCTCCAAAGTCGCCTTCTAATTTCCCAATTGTCGCTGACGAGCTGTTCCATAAGTCGTTCCAGTCCTTGCAGAGACTGATTCGCATCGAGGTCTGAGCTACTGGAGTGGGAATTAACTGAGTGTCCAAAAGAAACAAAGGGGAGAAGGGGAAAGAGGACGAAGAATTTCTTTCTTTGAAAATTGGCCATACGCACCTCTGAACGATGTTCAACATGAGCGACAAAGAAGATTTGTGACGCTCTAGCCGTCCCACGATGGAGGACACGGTATCTTCATTCCAAGCCCACTTGATACGTTCAAGCATCGAGATATCTGATCCTGGAACACGCGGGGTAAGCAGCTCCTCAAGCTCCGAGAACGTCAGAACCGCCTCGGTCAATGTCGCACGCAGGTGATCGACCTGGATCATGGATATTCGCCGAGTTGGTGCCGTTTCAATCCCAATGAGAAGGTTATGTATGGCTGAAAAGCAACTTTGGAGCTCATTGACTTGAGGTAAAATGCGGTCAATTGATCGTGGAGCCTCTTTGATGCTCGATCTGACATTGGAGAGGATAGACGCGACTTGCCCCGCCGCAGCTAGGAGTCCCACCACCGAGGCCATAACACTCAATGGATCCATTGCCACTGTGATAGCTGAACCAGACACGACCGATTTCGAGTGCGAAGAAAGGAGGAATATGGCAACTTGGAAAAGTTTGATTTTGGCTCAGCCTTGCCCCCCCTTTCCCCCCTGTCAAGCAGAGCTGCAGAGGGAGCCCAATCTCACAGCCACACTGTTAGCCTTCGGCAAAGGAATCATCCTGGACAGTCTGGCCGTTGAATTTCGAATATTTGCAAATTCGTAAATATTCACGAATCCATTCATATTAGTAGGCAACGAATTGAAGACGAAACAGAGGGCCTTACGGCAGGTCATGGGGTAAAAGAGCTCGCATGCACTTCGAGCTTTTACCGAAGAGCTTCATACTTTATAATATGCCTAACTAATAAATATATAGCTATTGAAGACTTTATATTTAACTCTATACCTAATTAAACGATTAAATAAAAGGGGTTTCTATAATAAGGTAATCTAGGTATTATAAAAAGGTATCATAATATATTTAGCGAGCCCCCTCCTAACCCCCTCTTCACTTTTACTAGAATAATTTACTATTAATCCATATAATAACTATTTTTAAAGATAAACAATTAAAGAGCCAATATTTTAGCTCCATATCTAGTTATAGAGCCTAAAAATTATATAAAATTAAAAAAAATATTTACTTTTAAGTTTAGTAAAGTGTCAAACTCTTCGATAAAAAGCTCGAAGTGCGATACGAGCCTTTTTCCTCTATGATCTGCCGTAGGGCCTTCAATAGTGAACAAGAGGTTTAGATTTATGAATCGATTTACAACAGAGCTAATTTCCCTTACTAAATATAATATCTCAATAGTCTAAAACCTCTGAAATTACGATACTTAACCTGGATTTTGTGTTAATTACCTATAAATCGTATAATTATAGCTTATATCAAATGCAGAATACAGAGTATATGGAGTCACACTCTTTTTCGGTCCCTTTAAGAGTCTGTTCTCTTGCCATAGGTCGTCGGCGAATTTTAGGCCGAGCGATACATACAAGAGGGTGTCGCGAAACGAGACTTGAATGTTATTCTGAAAGCCTGGAATCTCTATACAACACAACCGAAACACATTGTGGGGCTGAAGACAACCGATGGATATCGAGAGGCCTAAAAGTCAGTTTATTCCAAAACTGGCCCTGTAGCTGGCGGTAACAAGAAAGCCGTGAAAAGACCGTGCTTGAAGCAAAGAAGGCGTGGATTAGAGGTTCTACGACGGATGCCGACCATTGCTAGTTTTGAGGATTGCTTTTGGCTTTGGGCCCAAGACATACATGGTTTCCGATTTCTCAAGCGACGCAGACAGTGAACAACAAAATTTGACGGCTTCAAAGCAGCAAAACCTACGGCTGACCAGCAAAAAGATACCGAATCCTCGACTTCCTCGAGCAAATACGAAGTCGAAGATGCTGAACGGCGACCCTCAGTATTAGGCCCCCACCCGAGGATCGATCGAAACCAGAAGACACTACACCAAAGGAGCATGTTGATGAAAGAAGGGCTTGTAGAAGGTCGACAACACAAGACGAAGACAGCGAAGTTTGGGTTTGGACTTTGGGGGACGAAGCGTGCGCCACGAAACAAGCGCCTTTATATGGTCGGAAATCTGTGTACGGAAATGTCTGATCTGGGTTAGGCAGGATTGGACGGAACAACGGCACATGGGTGGTGTTTTTCGATGTATGGGCGTCTTTTTTTCTCAAGACACATGGGTTTCTGGTTTAACAACGAACACATGGGTATTTTTGTTTGACAAGCGAAAAGATCGCTTGCCACATAATATAATTACTTCTTAATGTAAGTTGACCATTCGTAACTGGTATCTTCTAAAGGTCTCAAAAGTCTTCATATTTGCAGAGACCTTCTTCAAGTCCCTTGATCTGCAAGGCAAGTTGCCTCGAATACCACCTGCAAAGCGCGAGATTTCCACCCATAAACCAGAATCCAGGATGACCTGATTTTCGCCACATCGTTCTGACCTCACCCTCCTCATCGAATCCCCAAACATCCTTAACTCGATTCGCAATTTCGTCACCGAAGATCTGTCTGCATTGTGTCCGCATATTCAGGTATCCCGTTGCGAAGACAACCTCATCCGCTTCCAGGATTTCATCGTCATCAAATTTTATACCATTCGGAAGGACTTCAGTGATTTCATGACCTTGCTTGATCTTGATTTTGCCATCCGCGATGAGTTGCGAGCACCCGACATCGATGTAATATCCTCCACCTCGCTGCAGGTACTTAATCCACAAGCCACTTTCATCCGGACCTTTGTCGAGCTTGAAACCGGCCTTCTCAAGTCCTTGCAGAATCTTCTCGTCACGTTTATTCTGTGCTTTCGTGCCGTCGATGTTCATCCTCTTCACAACGGGGTTGGGCATGCTCATGAATATCATGTCTGCATCTTCGAGTGGTGGACTGTCAGGTCCGTATAAAGATAACAGCCAGTTGAGGTTGGTTTCCGCGGTCACGACGAATGTTGAGGAACGTTGGACCATAGTTACTGAGTAGCCGTGTTCGTAGAAATCTTGGGCGATGTCGTGGCCGGAATTGCAACAGCCGACGATGACTGCTTTCTTGTTCTTGCCTTCGGATGGAATGGCACCTGTAAACTTCGAGGAATGGACGAGTCGGTCTCCTTTGAAGGTGCCGATGCCTTTGATGTGGGAAGGGAAATTGGCTTCTCCACTGTGACCCGTGGCTTGGATTACATGCTGCATTCGTTAGCAAGAAAATGTGAAGACTGTGCGGACTGACCTTTGGATGCAGGATTCGAGTCTTGGTTTCTCCGTCTACAACACGATCAAGAGTGATGGTCCACTTTCCAGATACGTCGTCCCATGATGATTTGGTGATTTTGGTGCGAGTCCACGCATTCAAATCCAAAAGCTTCACGTACGACTCGAACCAGTCTCCAAGTTTATCCTTAGGCGTGAAAATCGGCCAGCTTTCTGGGAATGGAAGATATGGAAGATGGTCGAACCAAACGGGGTCGTGGAGGACGAGTTGATGATATCGAGTTCGCCAATTGTCTCCGATTCTATCTTCACGATCAACAATTAAGGATTTTACGCCAAGCATCTTGAGTCGAGCAGCAACCGAAAGTCCGGCTTGTCCAGCACCTGGAGAATGTCAGAATTGTTATTTGGAAAAAGGTATCTGGCTCACCAAGGATAAGCACAGTTGGTTCTTTACCACCCTCGAAATTCTCCTCGGCCTTGCGCAGATCCAGCCAGTTCAAGCGAGACGTATGCTCTCCATGCTCGACTCCATTCGGCCTCTTCTTTCCAACCGATTCCTCAAATCCTTTGAGTTCCTTGAGAAAGGTGAAGAGCGTAAACACTTTCCACGCATTCTGATCCTTGACCAACCGCACAATTCCAGCGCCTCTTCCGACATTGCTCTCGATTGTTACAAAAGCTTGGACGGTATGAACTTTGCCATCAGCATCAATGACAGAGGCTGTTGATGATCGGAGGGAAGAACTTTTGTCGAGAGCCAATGATTTGATGCGACATCCATTCGATGATTTGAAGGCTGAGATGATGTTTTCTGGACCTTTGAGAGTGTGGAAATCCCAGGACAAGCAGAGCTGGTCACGCCAGTAAGATTCCGGAAGGAAGAGAGTTGATAATTTTGCTAGATCTGGGCTGCTGATGGCTTTGTTGAAGGAGTCAACCCATTGAGTTGCAACCTTTTCGGGATCCGTTGAAGCTGAAGATGCATTCTCGGGGAATTTTGCAATGGCCAATGGGAAGGATCCAGGCTCGACACGTTCTGACGATGGTACGTCGACTGGATTTTGAGTGGCGACACTGGCCATTGTGTTGAATGCGATGATTGGATTGGGGTTAGATGTTCTTCGTGGGTGTACACTTGGGAATTGAAGTGAAGGATTTGATGGAAGAGGATGAAAGAAACAAAGAAGACAAAGGAAGAGATGAAAGCTTTTAAGTAACACAAAGACAGGCAAGGAAGGGGTTCAAGCAGCCACAAACGGAAAGTGGAAGGTTCGGCGAGGCAGGTGTAACTCTGCATCATCCCCTCAGGTACCGCCACATCATTGTGCCGAAAACATGTGATCTGTTAGTATTTTCTTGTTGTGATCCAGCCCGTCGGATTATATCCAGTTCGCTACAAGACGAATACATTTCAAGAGTGGGTGGGGTAGTCATGAATTCGTGGAGGTCATCCGGAATGCGGAGAAAAAAAGCACTAGCGGGCTCGGGTAACCTTCACTTCTCTTCGGATTGCCCCTTTCAGCAATCCATCACATTTTGATATTTGAGCATTTGGAGCTCTGACTCCGAAAAAAAACCCGAGTAAGCCCATTCATCGGAGCACATATAGGTGAGATATCATGTGGGAGAGGGAAACTTTGGTCAACAGCGGACGAGCTGTTATATCACGTGACATGTCCAAGCAGGCATTTTTGGATGGATCTCAACGTAAATTACTGCAGTCATAACCAACAGTCTAGACAAACATATCAGCAAAACGAAAACGCTAGTATGAGTAACATAGAATGTGCAGAACAGGCAAACTCCGTCCTAACAACATTTTCCACCATGGTGCCCCTTCAAACACTAAGTATTTAGACACCAATATGAGTGATCTGTCCCTCTTGCACATGCCAACGGCAGCTCAAAACCCTCGATATTGGCGTGGCCGCCAACGCGGATGTAATTGTTCATCGATCATCCAGTCTTGCAGGTCTGAATAATTTTCCTGATGCATGATGAGGAATGGATTGATGGTAGACAATGGATGAAAGCCTTCGCGGAAATTTTCCCCAACTCGATGAGCCCTTTGCCAAAACCAATCGTGTTCTGGGCGAAATTTCTCGAAGAACAGTTAGCTGTTGTCTGTATTAATGAAATAGACCGTCAGCCAACGCACCTTGGGTCCAAAATCATTCCAACCTTCGCCCATTCTCGCCGGATTCACTGTTTTTCCGCTGTCCAGCCTACTTGCCATTTTTCTCCACTCGGACCTTGTGAACCTTGGATATAATCCTTCACCGAGATCGTTTACGCCATAACCGTACCAGTCATGAGGAGCGCTCCAGGTTTTGTACCGTCGAGTATGAGGATCATACCTCTGGAAGCCGCGACTGACATACGGGCCATTCTCTTCCATATTATGGTAGCCCTTGAAGTGATAGGAATCCCTGATTGACGAGTGAGATAAATACAACATAGCGATTTAAGATGCATACCAGTTCCCCCAAAAGTCGGGTTTGATCGGCTCATTACTGCCTTTTTCTTGAAGAAAGACATCAGGTCCTCTGTTCGTGAGAATATTATTCAAGCGGCCGAAGAAACCCCGGTGACCACTTCGACCTTTATTGCCATCTTTTGGCCAGACAAATTGAAGGTTTTGTGGCATGTCTGCTCGTCAAAGGTGCGCTTTGCAAGAGTACGCTAGAAGCACAGATAAATGCCGGAAAATAGGGCATGGCCTGAGTCAAGTCCCAGGAGAAAAGTGGTAACTTATAGAGTTCATGATGACTCCTTGCTAGCAACTTTGCTGGATGTTTGAAGTTTGGTGACGGCTTCAAGCTACTTGCTTGTCAATCTGCGTTGTCGATGATTCCATCGCATACCAGCGAGCAAACCATTTGAAGAGTGGGGAGAACAGCACATTTTATACCAGCAATGGTTTGGCGTCAAGGCAACGATTCGACCTCGCTGAAGGTTGAAGACAAACCCCTCCTGTTCTCCCTCGTGGTGCCAAACAATAATGGAAAAAAGCAAGGCTGCAATCCGCACATCTAACAGTTTTGTAGAAAAATCCAACCACCCGTATCGAGGAATACAAGGCCTTGTGATGTGTGACTCGAGTTGTGAATGTAGAAGTTTTACAAAAGACACATCAGGGAAAGAAAGACATTAAGGTTCTTCGGTTAAGGGTGGGGAAGGATCCTGCTGGCATGGCACGGGCCTCGGAGCAGTAAACACCTCCATTATCCTCCAGACGCGACATTTCCAACATCATCCCCAGCCTCCAAAGACCTCCTTTGTCCAACTCTTCGTCGCCGCTTTTCATGTCGCGTTATTATTGATTCTCAGTCTTCAGGTGAAAGGGCGTTTATTGGCGTTACGGGAAGACGCTTCTTCGGACGAAAAATCGAAAGTTTAAGCACGCGTCGAGGGTACCAACAGTCGCCAGGTAGATCGAACAGTATTTGACGCTCAATCGGATATCGCACACAGTCGAACTGGATAAACAATTGCTTAAGAAGCTCTATCTCTTGATCCAGGTCTTTCTAAGTCTCCCTTGAGCCTGTGTCAAGCACTGGAAAATCGCGCGTGGCAGAGTTAAACACGCGGCTATCCCAACAAATTCACGTCGAAACAGCTCCAAAGGCCAGTTTGCAATCTGCGAAACCTGTCGCGCGCGTGAGTCGACCTTCAATTGGCACATCAGACTGGGAATAACGCGTACTGGAGGATTGGGTACTGAGAGTGGTTTGGCAGTCTTCAGTGCAGGCGTGAATCAATTCAAAGCAAGGAGGCATAAATTGACAGCCAGTTGGACATTCAGCACGCTCGGTGACGACATACACCTTTCAACGTATGATGTGCTGAGAAAATTTCGTGAAGAGCTGTTGCAAGTCGCGTTGTGGTTGAGTTGGTTGTTGCAGGGCCTAGGAAGCAAGAGTTTGAAAACGCTGGAAGAAATTGGTTGGCAACAGCCTGCTAGAACGAGAAGAGAGCAGCAAAATAATCTGAGATCATGCCAACAATCAACGTCGGACCTGGCTCGGGTCAGGAATTGCAGGAAATTGCAGACGCCCTAGGGAAATCACGAAAGGTGGTGGTTGTGACCGGAGCTGGAATCAGTACGAATTGTGGTATACCAGTAAGTGGAGAACGTACATTTCAAAAGTCTTTGTTAACGCTAGCTTAGGATTTTCGCTCGGAAGATGGACTGTATTCCTTGATTCAAGCCCAATATGATGCAGCACTCCAAAATCCTCCCTGGGAGACTGCCAATGTGTTTGATATAGACGACAGACCTCGAAAACGCGTAAAACCGTCGTACTTTTATGAAGTTGTTGCTCCCGATGGCAATGTTGTCGGTGTTATTGATCAGCAAGAATCAGCCTCAGAGGAACCAGAACGAGGGCAGCGTTCGCGGAGACGTTCACAGAAATCCCCCTCCAGCAGCCCCTTGAGTTCCAGGTCCACGACGCCTACGGTTGACATGTCGGATGCAGGCTGCTCCTCGACCATTTTATCACGTGCAGAATCAACAGATGGGACTTCTCCTGGCGAAAGCGAGTCCAGTGCACTTGACACGACCCTCTGCTCGCAAGATAGCACCCAAACGTCCGACGCGATACACGTTGAGCTCTCGATAACACGCCCAGAACCAAACCTCCCTCGAAGGACTTCGCGAAAATCACGCCCCAACCCAGAATCCGCCATTGATTCTTCTACCCCAAATACGTCTACCACAAGCAGTCGGCCATCATCTCGAGGTACCTCCCGACGACAATCTGCCCCTGGCACTCTGAGCTCTGCGACGTCGATTTCAAGCGCAAGTTCCTCGACAGGATCGCATCTCGATCGACGACGTACCTTGCAACGAGAAGAATCAAGTTTATTCAGCAAATCTGAAGATCAAATCCAATCCTCACAATCATCACGCGCCAGCTTGCCAAACCTTAAAGGCCGCGATTTATTCGATTCTATGGTATGGACAGATCCTTTCACTACATCTATATTTTACATGTTCATCTCCTCTCTCCGTCAAAAAATACAAAAAGACGTCAAATCCACCACAGTAACCCACAAATTCATCCGAACACTTCGAGACGGCGGCCGTCTCGTCCGAAATTATACGCAGAACATTGACTGCTTGGAAGAGAGGGAAGGACTGTGTACGCAACTCTCGCGCGGGCCGGGCAATCGTTCACGTTTTCACTCGAAAACGCAACGAGAACCCAGGCCGGAGGAGATCGACGGAGATTCCCCTCACAACGGAGGAGTCGAAGTCGTTCTCCTCCACGGCAGCCTGGACAAGTTACGATGCGGGATTTGTGCGAAGCTTGCCGACTGGGGCCATCCAGAGCGAGAGGCTGCAACTCTTGCAGGACAGGCTCCCGATTGCCCGTCCTGCACAGAGTACAATGCCAGCCGTACTGGAAGAGGAAGAAGAGGATTAGCCGTCGGTCGCTTGCGACCAAATATCGTATTGTATGGCGAGGAACACCCACATGCCAATCTCGTGGGGCCATTGATCACACACGATCTGGGGCTCGGCCCAGACGTGATGTTAATCATGGGAACAAGTCTCAAGGTACACGGGCTGAAGGTCATGGTCAAGGAATTCGCCAAAGCCGTACATACGAGGGGTGGAAAGGTGGTCTTTGTGAATAGAACAAAGCCACCAGAGAGTACATGGGGAGATGTCATTGATTACTGGGTGGAGTGGGATTGTGATGCCTGGGTCATGGATTTGAAAGAGAGACGTTCGGATATATGGCTGCCTCAAGGCACCATAGAGGAGCCAAAGAAGAAGCGAGAATCTGGAGAGATTAAGTTGGAGATAAAGAAGCCTTCGAGGCCATCAATTGGTATCAGCGCGGCTAAGAGATCGAGACCACAAGCTACGAGAGATTGTCGGATGAATGGTGTTTACGTCACGTTTAAGATACTGGATACCCTTGGCAGAGTATGCGACGCCGATGGACGATATGCAACTCGCTTGCCATACTTTGAAAAGTTGAGAGTATCGATTGCAGCCTCCAAACCTGAACCAGCCAAATCCAAGAGATCAAAGTCCCTGTCGGCTCCGAAAGCAGAGAGTTCGGCAAGCAAAAACAGGAAGCGGAAGTCGATGCCTGCCACCGCAGAAGATATCATCACCGATCCCGAACAACTCAAAGTGGTGCTTGAGAGGTGGGCGAAACTCCGCGAAAGAGCTCCCATTCTTCCAGAAAAACCTTCCCCGGAATGCCTGGCGACTCTTATCGGCAATTTCAATTCCATACCGAAGGCTCAATACCCATTTCATCAAACTTCAAACAATTTTCCTGTCGTAACGTGGCCAATGCCCAATTTAATCACAAATCCGCCATCAGATTCCACACTCTCTAGGCATCGCCATCCCAAGAAGTTGGAACCAACATCGGCTCCCGAGAGTCCGACAGAAGTTTTGCCGGTGATTCGACCAACCAATCACGCATACCGCACTAGATCATCTAGAAAGCTCTCTACTGATGAAACAATTATGGTTGATAGCACTGCTCGAATGGACACTGGGTCTGGAGATGATACCATTGTAGTCGCCACGATGGAACATGACAGCTCACAAAATTCGATGCCCACCCCTCCTGAAAGTGATCCGTTCACACCAAGCACGCAAAGGATCAAGAGGATGAGCAGTATCAATAGCATTCTGTCAGACCCGGAGGATGAGAAACAAGCGACTACTCTTTCAAGTCCTGAAGATGGAAAAGAGGTCTGGCATGATGCATCTGAAGTTATTGCTTCGCCTGAGCCTATGACATGATTTTGAGGTGGAGTTGGGAGCTTCGTGGGAAATACAAATGGGTTATGATAATGGTATAACTGTATAAGTACTGGCACAACTGGTGGCAAGCGGCGTTGGAAATACCAGGTTGTGTATCAGATAGAACCCCTATTGATTGAATGAATTACGTTTCAATATCCCCGGGGCCTCCTGGACTTCCCATTGCGCATGATGTGGACAGGTAAATTGTCTATGATCGTAGGGTTTTTTTTTTTGGCATCGTGACATATTATGTCGTTTTCATTTTATAACATATTATGTCATTACTCGTTATATCGACATGTTTTTATGTCAGAGGTTCAGAACTCGTTGTACTACGGCATATTATGCCGTAGCTCTACAGAAGAAGCTTTGTTGAACTGATTTGCTCACAGCTGCATAGATATTGAGGAATTATTATACGAAAATAGCATTTCATCCGCGGACCACACCACCTGTTCACATGTCCTAGCTCGAGGATGCGGATGAGAGCGGTGCACTGTAAGTTATTCATACGTTGCTCAAAAAGTCTCACAGTTCGTGGGTGTGTCTGCCCTGCATGTCGTCTTTCAATGCATCACTCTTTTCTGCCTCCGCCAGTCAGGTCTGGTATAATCTTAGCATTTTCTTGGTCTCGCTGGGCCCTGGTTGTATCGTGGGGAATGCGGAAGCTAACATATGCTAGATCGCGACCAAGAGGTAGCGTCCCCACCCACACTTCACTGATATTGGAATGGTGTAGCTTAGGCCCCCGAAATACTCGATATATTTCCACGAATACTTTTATACAACACCACAATTCTCACCACTTCCTACAATCTGATCACAAAGGAGATAATTGTACCAATACAAGATGTCGGTTTTCGATACATCAAAGAACGCATTAGAAGATCTTCGATTTTTCCTAGGTTTTGGATCAGAAAAAATGGCCGATATAGTTTTTGTCTCTATCGATTTCGAAGGCCACAATGAAATCCAATACGGCTTCAAATCCCCCAGAAACGTTCAACTCGGGGTCTCAACCTCGACTTACGCGACATTCAGCTCCAGCTGCAGCAGGAAGAGCCCACCGCAGATGTACAATCCTTGATTTCGACTCGAAACTTCTCGACCGGTACTCTGCGAAAATGCATCAAAGCGCTGGAGAACTTTAGATTCGGCATCTCTGAGACTATCTCTATTTACGATCTCGCTGGCAAAGTTCGAGAGCTCACAATCCTAAAGGACGGTTTACACCCCGGGGAGTTCCGCAAAGTCGTTTTGGTCGGCCACACAGCCAATCAAGAATTCACCTCTATGTATTCGCTCGGAGTATCGAGGAAGTACGACTAAAGCTCCATCATCACTATGTTAGATGTATCCCACATATCGAGGGATGTTCTCCAACCCGAAGACCGGAAACGAGCTCACTCTTTAGGTGTAGAGGCCATTGCCTAGAGATTAGGAATCCCTTTTGAGCACGAAGACTATCACACCGCCGGCAACGACGCCAACTGCGCTCTTCGCGAGTTGCTGCTACTTGCTGTTCGTGATTAGGAAACGCTCCCGTGCTCCTCTGAGTATCAATTGCGTCTTTTAGACTTGTTTCCAAAGATTGGACGAGCTCCTTTGCCGCCTCGCAGGGATTTCTTTGAGTTTGACAGGCTTGTGGCTCTCCAGCCATCGAAACCGTTAGATGATTCTGAGGTGCTGGTTGGTCTTTCAAGGTTTAGATTGCAGTGAAGAAGGCTTGTAGGCGAGCAGTTCGTCAGAAGTGGATTGCAAGGAGGGCGGCTGATCCGAGGTGGAGATACCCGGGTTTGCTTGGACGGGCTGCTGAGCTGGAGATGAGTGGTGGTTCCTGTGAGAGGGAGGATTTGCTGGAGGATTTTGAATTAGGAGATGTGGAAATGGTGGATTCGTAAAGAAAGAGGTGTGACGAGGAGAATGTACGTATGCGTTATGGATTGTTTCTGACAATGATCTAACATTCGCAGGCGTTCTTCAAAGAGATTGCAACCTTGAGGATATGCTGGAACGGTTCGAGCGAGCTCCGTCTTCATATCATCTGGTTCTCGAGCTCGTCTGCCGTCAGACATACAGTACGGATATCATCACAGGCTTGGCCTGCTTGATTCACGCATTGCTGAGAGTTGGGTGAAATGTTCCCGGGCGGATCTGCGGATGGACAGTGGACAGTGGATCATGGGGGTGGATTTGAGTGGTTTGGTGTGTGGTTTTGGAATTTGGCAGCAGTATGCTGGAAGGTTGTGGTATTGGCTTGCCAATAGGAGGACTTGGCAGAAGGCACATCTGCTTAGGCTCTAAGGGTTTATCTTATCTAATCTGATATCAATCATCTTATCAAATTGCTAGCGCGCTTTTTAGCAAGTATTGCGCACAAAGGCAAAATATTTTGGCGGTCCAGTTGTGAAATTCCTTCCACCTCAATGACCACATCCGCAAGGCCCCGACCGAAGCAACAAGACCGCAACGAAATAGCACAACACCACGACACCGCAATACCTCTGAGCACCTTACTCTCTGACGAGATATTTTATCAGTCAGCTTGCCCAGAGATGGTCAAGCGATTTCCCCAGTCTCTTCATCTATTCCGCACCAGGTGACGAGCTTTATCGTGCATATGAGGCTGCAAATATAGATGAATCCGTTCGAGGACTGAATGAGTATCTATCGTCTCAAAATACGGTGTATACCCCTCAACCCACATCTCAGCCCGCTCAGAATACTGTTGCCGCGAATGTACCGCAAACATCCCAGACTATTCAAGGTCCATCTACCCAATAAAATCAAGACAGAAACATGTCAGCAGCCGTTACGCTGCCCAAAAAGTTGGAAGATAGGGGAGAGGCGTTGATGCAGTTGCTCGGTGAGGTTAAAAAGCAATTCCGCCAAGGTGCTGCTCCTTGAAGGCACTTGACGAAATCTACCGACAGCACATTCTCGTACGGAAAAGGCACAATTCAAGGTGATAAGAACGGCATTCAACAACCTGTCACATTAATCGCCTTCTTCACGGACAAAAACTCTGCCCGCCTTCCTTGAACCACAAATTCTCTTCCAACACCATCATATTGAAACCCCCTCTCATTCCATTTCCAGAATTCGACACATCTCAGCACAGAAGTTGTCACAACACAAAAACAACGTCTCAATACATTCCTTCTTTTCAATATGTCCTCGCCTCAGGGCCAAAAGTCACAAGACTAGACATAATTGTAGGTCGCTATCTTAAGATTAGCGCAGGTCGCAGAAGTCTCAAGACTAGCCCTTTTTAGGATGTACATAGGTCAATGATAGTACTTTCCTTCCATTTGTATTCCATGCGCGTATTTCGATGTGATTCTATCATTTCCATGTGTAGTTTTGTTGCCTAGATATCTGCGAATTGTTAATACTACTTACATCATCGCCGCTTGTTCTTCGAACTAGCTAACTGCGCAAGAAAATATTACTGTAAGCAATGGATGCGGAGACCCCGATGCTTAAAACAAAATATTCTTGAAGTGAGGAAGATTCAGAGATCGAAACGCTGCGAAAAGTCAAGCAGCCTAAAGGGTTTGAGAATGGCAAGTGACTGTCCCGAATTTTATACCCCAACACTTGAAAAGAACAAAACTTCCACAAGATATGTTAATCTAATCTTGAGCTTTTATTGCTCTTTGCTTAAGATAGTATATCTAGTTTCGTTATCTGGAGCTCTAAATCTTTAAAGTCCATGAAATCTTTGAAGTGTTCAAGCGAATTTTATAACGCCTAACGGCCGATTACGTCTCTAGTAAGAAGTAATACCTCCGTTCTAACAGGGGAAAAAACAATCCAGGTTCCTGTTCTAAGACAAAAGATTAGCTTTGCATTCACCGGAGTTTGTGGGAAAACTTACCCCACCACTGGTAGCTCTACTCCAACCCCCCTTATTACATCTCGTCGCCCCCACCGCATCATTCAAAGTCTACAATTCTGATCCAATAGAAAATTATATATAATTCCCACCCTGACTTTCCGGCGTTATCTGTAGATTATCATAAAATACACTCAAATTATATGGATTTTTATCTCCGACCACAGTTGGGTCTGTCCCAGCTCCATTTCCGCCAATCGTGTTTCCGGCTCCGTCTTTGGCTTCGACGTTGAAAGAGAATGTCCATGTTCGGGAAAAACCAAGCGCGTCAAGACCGGAAAATGTTTCGATTTCTGTGAGGTGGAAAGAACAAATTCCTGGTACGTACTTGGAGGCACCTTTGTTGATTCTGTATCCCACTGGTCCGGCCATGACTTCCCCCGGAAACTTCCACCCCATGGGATTATTTCCACTGTCGCCGCTGCATCCTGAGCCAACAAATATTAGCAAAGACTCAGAATTAATTGAACAATTTCTAACAACTTACCATCCATAACACGAGACATGTTAGCATTGTAATAGTTTCCCCCCAAGACGAAAATCAAGCCCGATAGCCATTCCGTGGAGATTGAGACCTTATCCGCTATTCCTTGGTTGTAAGTCCGTATAAGGGATCCACTGTCCGGATCCTGCACACCTTGCTTGGCGGCATCTGCGCAGTAAATAGGAACGGCTGCCGAGATGATAGAAGGGCGCATCCAGTGGGCGTCATTGACTGGGGTGCAAGTCAACAGCGCTTGGATTGGTGTGTAAGACGGAGTGAGAGTTGGATTTGGCACGGAGACAAATGTCACAATTGGAGGAAGTCCTGTCGTCGATGCGGGATCCGGTGCGGTGGTTGATGGTGGTGCGTTTGGAGCGGTGGATGAGAGTGCGGCTGGAGTAGGTGTGCTCGAGGTTGAATCTGGTGTTGAAGTTGGAGCACTTTCAACAGATGATGGTGCGGCCGGAATCGGCACACTAGATGTTGAATCTAGCAATATATTTGATGAACCTTCAGTGGGTGGTGGTGCAGTAGGAATTGCCGTACTCAAGGTTGAAGTCGGTGCACTTTCAGCAGTGGATGGGAGTGCAACTGGAAGAAATATACTCGACGCGGAATCCAAAGTTTAATTTGTGCTTTCAGTAGATGATGCTATGGCTGGAACAGAGGTATTGGTTGCTAGATTTTGCATAGAAGCTGGTAGGCTTTCGGTGGATGATGCTGCAACTAAAGTATTGTTGGGCTAGAAATACCCAGATGTTGACACTCTTGTTTCTCCCGAAGCTGTTCCCGGTGAAGTGTAAGAAGAATAACTCCAAAATGAATTTGGCATCATTGGATTTATATTCTCCGAAATTCCGCTGAGTGAAGACATCGAACTCTCACAGGAAAAAACTGCTTCTGTTGAAGCCGAACCTGGATATGTGGAGTAAGATAGGCTGTCAACACTGTGAAATCCACTGAGTATCTTTTCGTTTTTGGAAATGCAGATGAATATGATATTTGGCCAATTGCAGCATCCGGAGCTTGATATCTGGGCCAGGCCAGCCCGGACAATGGGAAAGGCCCTAAAATCATAAAAATGATGGAAGGTTTCATTATAGCGGGAGCCGGGCAAGGAGCAAGTTACAAATATATAATGAAATGGTGACAAGGAATTTGAAATGAAAAACAGGATTTAAAATCGCATTGCAGAGTCTTCAATTCTAAATTAAAAGAGGCACACATTGCCTGTTCTTTGATAATTCGACACAGTATACCATTTCGCCCTGAGCCTAGTTCCAGGATACTGATGTTTGAATTCCAACGCAACAGAAGGATGCCAACACGGGTTGCTTATTTTCCAAAATTGCACACGGACCTCAAAATATATTCTTATATTCTGAGCCACCCAAGCGGAGGAAATTTGCTGGAAGATAATACGAAGTCGTAAACAACGTTCTTCTTAGAGGGTTGGTTTTTGAAAAAAAAAAGATCTTGCGTCACGAACCGTCCCCCCTTCGTCAGTGGCCTAGCACGGCCCCTTTTCCCAAATTTCTATTTCGCAATTTTCGTTTTGCACTTGGGGAAAAATCATATATCATCGTGAAGATTGTAAAAGATCCACTGCAAGAAAATACTTATGGAGTCATGATCATTTCTCACGATCAAATACCGGAAACCTTGTGGTGCACTGACGCAGACACGGATTCTAGCTGCTCATCCCGAAGCGGGTTTTTTTAGCGAGTGGGGTCTGTTGGAAAGGGGGGCCGAAATGTCGGCCTTCTCACCAAATGAGTTGGGTTTATCTTGAATGCGCCTCGTTTTCTGAAACAGCCACAAGTTTCAGATTGAGTTCGGATAAATGCTGGTAATTCTAGCTAGATTTGTAATAATATTTCACCCGCTGTGAGTAATTATTCTTCAGAAATCATGGACTCATCGTGAAGCCACAACTAATGCTGCCCCAAACAATTTTGTCAGTTGCCGGTAATTGATTCAAGTCCCTCAAATCATTTAGTCTTGTATTCGGCTTTCGCCATTTCTTTTAACAATGCAGGCATGATGCCTGAGACAAATCTCAACCCGAGTCAACTATTTTTTTCATTCCCTCCCCCTTTGCTACAAAAAGTATGTGATTCGATGTCAGTTTGGAAGACGGAATAATCCGAGCTGTGGCCTATACTTTCTCACATCCACCACGGTCCTAAAATCCCAATAAATATGATCAACAATTGGACTCAGATCTTCTGGCATATCATCTGTCATATTGCCGAACGCGGCGGCTAGAAAAATCCAAAATCCAATTGCTGGTATTGAAGCTTTCCGTACGCTCTCAGCAGTCTCTGGATTCGTTCTAAACCAACGCGTGAATGTGCCATCTTCAGCCCAACCTGAGCACCATAGCTCCTTTTCGTATTCCAAGTACCTATTTGCACCATCTCGGCAATGGATATCTAATTTGTCTTCCTTACTAGTAGGAGCTGTAATGATGAACCGAATGTCCAACGGTTGTGACCGGAATATTTGAAACTCTTTTTCCATCTTTTGCCACAGAAAAAGTAGCGCCCGTGGATCGTGTCCCACACTCAGCTCGTCCAAATCCCCGTCAATGGGTCGAGGTTCTGTCTCAATCAAGTCGAAACTCTCGGCAAAGGATTGTATGGGGAACGACCGATTATAGCGCACTTTCCTCATATTGAAGCAGTTGTACGAGATCCGATTCCCTCCCCTGCACGGGTGGAAGAAAAATAGCCTCTGGAGATTTTTGAGCATTGTTTTGAATGCAAGAAGGGCTGGTGTCGACAAGCTTGAATGGTCTGTTGGGAGCACAAGTCAATTATATTAAAAATATTTTCGTTGTCCCTGAGGGTTACTTACCCATTGGGAGCAAGTCCTCAGAAGGGTCGAGAAGGTTATTCCCAATAACCAAGTTCACTATTCCAAGTCCTGCAGGATCATATGCCTTGGCGTCGTGAAAGAAGTCGGCTTGAATATCCGGGCTGCCCTCAGCTTGTATATGCCAAAAGTCTAGCTCGGGGCTCAAGTAAATGCAACGCTCTTCGCCATACGTATGGAAGTCAATCGGAATACGTATTCGATAGACCTCCAAAGTTGCTTGTCTTGATTGATGGCATACCTGTAAAAGAGGACTAGGTCGATGGTCTGTTGTGATGGATAAATGATACCTTTTGCCGCTAATTTTGTTTCCGAGTGAATTCGTTCGAGTGTATGGCATCTCAGAAGTGGCAACAGACGGTAAGTTGTCATTATATTTGGCAAGGATCTTGATACCAATAAGTCGGTGACTTTGTAGGGCACATTTCCAGATCTTCAAAGCAATTTCGTTCGGAAGGCGAGGAAATGTAGGTAACTCTTTCAGATGTTGTGCAGGGATGATGAATTTTGAATGAGAGTCGTTGAGGATGGTGAACGAGTTGAAATTAGTGATCTCGAGACTAGAGGGTTGAGGCGAAGACATAATTGAAAGGATATGAAGGCAAAAGAAAGGACAATGTTTGGGACGCCGAAGGTGGCATAAGGGACGGGCGTCTTCGAACTTTAAGGTTAAGGAATATTCCAACTCTAATAAAATTATCACTTACGTAAACTTGGTTGTTTCTTAGAATAGCATTTAACGTCCCTGAGAATGCCCGACGGTATGTTGGGACCCTTTTTCTACTTTCTGCACGAGAAAAGACAAAGGGCGGAATGGGCCGTTCACATCGAGGGGGGTGGGGTGCCGCAAATGAGGCGATGATGAAGATTTCTTCGGACGAAGCGTAATTACTAATTAATTTCTGTGCCTTCTTGCACTGGGAGTGGATGAGGCGCAGCTGCATTTTGTCACTTGCTTTCGGAATGGGTTGGCGAAAATGGCCTTGTCGTGAAACAGTACTACCAACAAAACTAATAACACCAACTCGCTTCAGCATTTTAGCCTTGTGAAAAGTTACTGCTCCCACTCTTTAAATTAATTCTGTTGGAAACCCCTATATCCGAGACGACTTAAATCTATTTTAGGCAAGTTTGGCAGGAGAAAATATAACTGAAGGCTTAAAGGAAGAAGTTCGAATGAGAAAGGGGGAGGAGGAAGTCATCATCTAATTATCTACCCGTGTTTAGTAAAGCTCTATTCGTCAAAAAGCCCTAAACAAGCCAAAATGGTTGGCCAAATCCACGCGAATAATCCTTTACCAGGCTCCCAAGAAGCCTCGAGGTACAGATTTTTATTAACCTAGTAGAAAAAACTGCGGAAGTGTATGTAAATTCCACAAATAAATACGCAATAACCAGAAGTACACTCCTTACAATTAATCCTCTGGAGCTGAAATCGATGCGGGGTAGCTTTTTGGACAAAGAGGAATGGGAATATGCTCCGTGAGGATCCGTAGTTGTGCTGAGTTTCAGCAAGTAGCTAGATTTGTACGTCCCCCACGGTATATAGAACAGGAGCCACCACTTCCCCAAGACATCTGATCTCAGTATCGAACAACATTCTTTCTTGAATCTTACTCGAGCGCTGGATACCTTGAGGACAAATCTATCGGGCAACGTTCAGCACCATATCTCGAAGTCGTTGATACACCAAAAATACTTTTCTATACAGACTTTAGTCCTGTCTTCAAAATCTGTTGGAAGGGTATAGCTGTAGTACGCGGTATATAGTATATAGAAGATATATCTATATGGTCGTCGGTAGGCGGCTAAGGTGGACGAAAGAAGAGTCGACTGTTAAGTCGAGAGAGATTCAAGTATGTAGAATAATAATATGATTTTGACTTAAAGACTTATCTATCTATAAAGGGGTGAGCGGACTATATATACTACAAGTGTAGTTACTAGAAGCTTCTATAGCTTAGAAATCAGCGCTTATAAATCAAAGAACAACCTAGAAGATTCTACTAAGGTTTAAACCTCAAGTTTAGAATAGTGCTTATTACCTAATAATACAACAAAATCTAACTTCCAAGTTTATACGACTTAGCCCGTTTCGCCTCAATACCGTATTTGGAACACTTAAAAACATGCATCTAAACAAGTTATGGTCTTCGGTCCTTCTTGTCGGACTGCTTACCGTCACTTCTCTTTGTGAACGCAAAGGAGATGAATTGTAAAATTTCAAAAAGCAAAAGAAGTTCCTCTAGTTTTTAACACTTTACACTAGATCTGCTGTTTCGGGGAAGCAACTTCAAAGTCGAGCTGTCCCTAAATTCGCTGTGTCAAACGACCAAATTTTTAAGGATATCCTCAACAGAGCGGCTGTAGCCTCCAAGCCAACGAAACGTTCCAAATCATCCAAACAGCCCAAAAAGCCCAAACTAGCAAAGAATGCCCACTCACCAAAGCACCCTGCTACCCCCAAACCCACTTCATGTCCACTCAAGTCACCTCGGAGATTGACAAGGCGTGAGGAAGAAAAAGGTTATGAAAGGAAGTTTACAGGAGGGGACTGCTGATGACGAGCTTTTCACTTACAAGCTCATATTATATGTTGGGCTTGCGGCAGTCAGCAACAACAGAAAAAGGTCCTAGCTCATATAAATGCTTGTGATCAATTGGATTCGAAGAAAAACTTATATACTGAACAGATGGCCAATTTTAAGGCCAAGGCAAAAAGCCTTGGGGGCGAGGTCAAACTCTTTTCAAGCTTTCCGGCAGACAACCAGCTAGAGGGCGATATCCAATTACAGTCAGAATTGTGGGAAATGATGGGCCATATTGCAGACGAAATGAGCAAGATGGACGGTAAATATGAGGAGGTTGTGCGACCTGAAAGGCTGAACAAAATAGGAGGGACCATGAGAGTGTTTGTGAACGGGGTGGTGAAGATTGACGAAGATTGTTACGACTAGGAGAGCAAAGCAGCTGAACGAAGAATTGATGGTTGGGAAAGTGCGATACTGAGATTGAAGGAGGACTGTGTTTGGGATTTTGTTTCTATTTTGTGCAGCATTTTGTTCTGGAGTTGAGTGATTGGTATTTAAAATGTATGATTAGAAAAAATATAATTTGATTCTTCTGGAGGATCTGCTACATGGTTCGTCCCGTAATTTTTGCATGTTCTAATGCTGTGTTACTGAATCTCTACTAGCTATTGACTCGGTTGCAGAAAGGAAGAAGTACTCCGAAGTTGATATTTGATAAGGAGAAACATGCGTCTAACCACATGTCCTTTGAAATGCAGCACCACGTCAAACATGGGCAGATGCCTATTTGAGTCCTCGATACGCTGGAGCACTTAAGATGACAATTCTAATTGCCTCAGATAGTCTGGTACTTGGTGTCCCTGTGGATAAAGCTGAATCCTTCTCTGGAAAAGAAACTAAGAAAGAAACAGTCTGCCTATCTTCGGCATCTACAATCTTAAACTCTCCAACAAGAAGAAGTTTGGTGTCATGACCGTGCTTGCGGCGGGTCTAATGTAAAAGGGCTCAACATATTTCAGCGCCTATAGCTAACACATATTGAAGGCGCTTGTATCGCGTCATCTCTCAGCGTTTATTACAAATACGTCCTGGATAGAAATCTGGGTGATTTCACTTACAGAGTTCTTCCAGTGACCCTCATGGCATAAGAAGCACCTCAGACCTTCTCTCAGTCTTCCAGACTTTCCCTTCACTAACACATCTTCAGGCTCGTCGAAATGTGCATTGGAATATCTGCCCCTTGCATGCCTGCTCTCGCTAACCTCATCCGCAACAGCAACGAATGGTCCAATTTCCGTTCCACCATATCCAAAACCTTTGGCTCCCTTACCACGTCTTGGCATTCGTCCGAAAATCGAACTATGCAGTCCAAGACGACCGGTTTCTCAACCGAGGGAAGCGCAAACGGACCTTATTCCACCCTCGACAAATCGAAAAGTTATGAGATGAATGGCATAAGAACGACTATTCGACTAGGCAGGGCGAGCGAAAACGACGATGGTGAGGAAGATGTCATCCGTCTGAATTATGGATTTCGACAGGAGATTAATACCAGCGGGCGCCCTGTAAGCGCGAATACGAGTGAAAGGGGCTCCCCGGTTTGAATAGATGGCAGGGCCAGGACTCGGAAGTTTGTGCAAACACTTGGCAGTTGGTGTGTGTTGATTATTGACTGGTTACTTTGTTGCCATTCAATGCACGTTGCCTTGGTTAAGAGTAGATAGTGGTTTGTGTCATTAATTGTAAGATTATATTATGATTATCGAGGCATGCAAGAAGATTGTTCGTACAATCTATCCTATATCACTTTGTAAAATGTTGAACTCGGAACTTGCCTAGTGAAAGACACATATACGCCATTATTGAGAACGTTTACAATAAGTTGTTCACCGCAGTTCTTCACCGCAGTTCTTCGGTCGACTGGCTTATATCAACCAGGCAGAATCGACACCAAATTAAAAATTCTAAGCTCATTAGAATCATAGAAATTATAAATCACGTAGCCCAGGAGGCGTTGCCACAATGGTATTTAAAATTATTAGTTTTGCGGGGTGGGAACTTAAGTCGTGATCAACGCTATCAAGCTCAAGAAACTTGATTGCAAAGTACACTATTACCACCTATGCTTGATTTGCAACGCAAATCCCTTCTCAAGTCTTCTTCCCGAGTTGTTCAAGCCCACATCCCTTAATAAATTGGGAATCCTGCATTTGAATGTTAGCGGGATGGATCAGACGTAAAGAAACGTATGAGAAGGGAACTTGAAACACTGAGAACTGGGTCGCACACTTACTAGGATAGACTGAGGTACGAAACACTCTCCAAACTTGACCCCCCCCGCGTGTGAACCGCACCATATCTTGCTACTAGCACCCCGAATAATCTCAGAAGCCACCTTGTTCGCATACTCGCTCCGATCCATTCGCTTGACACCGTCATTTCCCCGAGCTCGAGCACCAATTATCTTCTCTGCCGGCTTGTAAATGGAGTCTTCGGGAAGCTTCCATTCGTCAAAATATGAGTTGCCGTTTGTGTCAACTGCACCCGTGACGACTGAAACTACCTTGACTCCAAAAGGCTCCAGCTCAACGCGGAGGTGATCGCTGACAATCTCTAATGAGCGTTTCGAAGCCGCATAGATACCTGCAGCAAACTTGTTAGCATGAACGCTTGTATTAAGGAGCGGTTAGAAGTTGAAACTACCCATATATGGAATATTGACATGTCCCGCGATAGATGATATACTTGCGGCGATACCCTTTGCCTCAATCAGAAGGGGGGCGAAGGCTTTGATAATATTAAAGGGTGCCCAGAAGTTGATATCAAAAATCCTCTTGGCCTCGAAAAGGTCGCTATCCAAAATGGGGAAGAAGAAGTTTTCCCCGGAGTTGTTGATCAAGATGTCCAATTTGGGTCCGGTCTGCTGCTTGACCGCCTCCACCGCGGCAGCAATCTGAGTTGCGTCTAGAACATCGAGGGTCAAAAGCGTGACATTCGGAAGGTTGGCAACCGCAGACATCTTAGACATGTTGCGCGCAGTTGCAAAGACGTGGAAGCCAAGAGCCTGAAAGGTAAGAGCGAGAGCTCCCCCAATGCCTCCATCGCTGCAGCCGGTGATGAGAACAGACTTCTTTTTCGACATATTGAACAAGATCGAGGTCAGGCGGTGGGCTGCGGGTATTGGAAAGGCGGGTTGACTTCGAGACGATCCAGGGTTGACTTCGGAAACGGCACAACAGTTGAAGATCGCAACCACCAGCCTTCGCTTTATCAGTCAACGTTTACTCCTGCCCTTTCGGCTGTCTTCCAATATGAACCATTTCTTAACCTGCGTCGGCTGCAAAGCGAGACTGACCTCCTATTGGCTTGATGCAGAACAGTTGTTGGTTTCCAACATCGAAGGATTCTACCACCCCCCGCCGGGTAATTGCTGTTGGTCAGCCTTGCAGCCATCCGTCGTTGGCGGTGACGGAAGTAGATCGTACAGTTACCTTCCAGCGTCACACTCGCTAGAATTCCCTGTAAAAAGGGTTTAAGGGTCCGTTTTGGGTGTACGCCCAGTCCTCAACCTGGTTAACCTCCCAGGCCGTCGCCTTTTGTGGCTCTATGCAGCTTGCATTCAAGTTAGGCCTGCAGGGACTCTTTCTCCCTGAAAAATGCTCCGGAGCCCCGGGTCTATGTCACTCTACTTTACTAATCGATAAGTCCTGAAACGATACCTACTTGGTGTCGTCTGCCTTATCATCATTTGATGCCGTGCTATATGCATGATATTGCATGTACGGTGAGACGTGCACGTTCGGACATTCCTGACTCGAAGAGGGGGTTTGGAAACTTGGCGTGAGCGGGAAATCCTGAACTGGCTGGCATTACGTTGTTGTGAATATCATCAGATTCCGGGGGACTTTTTTCCTCACTTTTGGCCGCCACCATGGAGCTAACCTTCGCCCTCATTGAAGACAAATTCTTGATTTGGCCTGCCGTTGTTATACGTTCTTTGCTTATATGGAGGGTGGTTAAATTTTCCATTATTCCGATCTTCTTTCCCGACCAGCCAAGAGAATTGCCATACTGGGTGCCCTGTAAGTGTAAAATGTCAATAATGGTGAATGACAGCTGCTAATGAATTTTACCCTTCAGTCCTAGGTAAAATACCTGCGAATTATCCAACTTTCACATTTCCCATGCAATACAAAGGATATGCCACAACAGACTGCAGGTCATGCTTAGGGATTTTACATAAACTCGAATAAGGTGCTGGAAAGAGCAAGGTACCAACTGGAACACGTCAGTGGCGTCGAGAATCTTGCTAAGAAGAGATAGGATCTACTTTGAAAATAGCAAGGAAATATATGCCATCACGCTAGTAGGTGAAACTATCTGTGTTGTGACCTCCCTACAAGATGTCGGCGACATCTATCGAAATAGCTCCACAATTTCATGACACAAATTCGCCAAAGAAATGTACACCACAATGAGCATCTCGTCTTGCAGTATCTCTAACATGTGGTCTACGGCTTCAAAAAACACCAACTCAAAAAGTAGACTCGCGGTAAAGGCTCCTCATGAAATGATCGAGGAGTACCACCGGCAACAACTCCATCCTGGGGCCAAGGTTACAGCTCTAACTGAGGAGGGAATCGTTCCCAACATCAAGGAGAAATCAACCTGGGCCACGCTAAAGCAACACCATGCAAGTAAAAGCACTACTCCTGACTCAATTACCTTTTCGGTCTGGGAGTGGTGCAACGAAGTCTTGATCAACGGAATGACCAGTGCCTACTTCGGGAAAAAGATCTTTGAAATAAATCCCAACCTGCTAAAAGCCAATACGGCCTGGGAGCGTTCCAGCTGGAAATACATGTTCAAGTTTCCCAGCGTTTTGGCCAAAGATATGAATAGCACCAAAGGTGGGATCGTAGAAACCCTGCGGCAATATTTCGATACTCCTCAAAAGGACCGAAGCGATGCACTTTACTTTGTCAACGCCGTGGAAGACGAGCTTCGAGCATGCGATCTCGACAACGGGGAAATTGCGAGGATTAACATGTTGCATCACTGGCGTGAGCTTTACCCATCCATCACTCACAGAAAACTCAGACTATCCAAAAAAGAAAGATACTAAAAGAAAACAGCATTACAGGAAATATTTACAAAGTCACATTCTGGACGATAGCCTATCTAATCCACAACCCTCAACTTCTCGCTGCTATCCGCGAGGAAGTCCGCCCCGCTCTCATCGGCGACGACATCGATCTCAAATACCTGACTGACAAGTGTCCACGACTGGAAGCACTCTTCAATGAAATCCTGCGCGTCAACCTCGCGAGCGCTCTGGCACGTGAAGTTGTGGCCCCAACCGTTGTGGGTGAGAAAGTTCTGCACAAGGGGACCAAGATCATTGTAAGCTACATTATTCATACTCAATCAGAAGTTGGGAATTTCTGACGATACTGACTGAATAGGTCCCTTATCGCCAACTCCACCTCGCACCAGACATATTGGGGCAAAACGCCTACGATTTTGACCTAGAGAGATTCCTGCGTGATAAAACTCTCGTTCACCACCCCAGCTATCGCCCATTCGGGGGCGGCAATACCCTGTGCCCTGGCCACTATGTTGCGCGAAGGGTAGTCTTCACTGTGGTTGCTCTGCTGTTTTCTCGCTTTGATGTTAGTCTTGATGGGGAGCAACAATTCCCACGCATTGATGATAGGAAGCCTGGATTGGGGGCTTTACCTCCTGTTGAAGGGGACAATGCAGTTTTAGTGCTTAGGGAGATTGCGTGAAACTTGAAGACAATTTTGACCTTCGCCTTACACTTCATGTATATATTAACTCTAATGACTTCTCGATAAAACAACCACCAGCCAACAAAAGAAAATTTTGGTATTAAAATATACAGATTGCAAAAAAAACATAAGTCTCCTATCGATTTTAAACTTCTTTTCTTTAACTTTCGTAGTGGTCTGCTGTCATTTTCGCGGCACGTATTTTTAGCGTAGGCTTGATGAGAAAGACACGCCAACATAGCTTGAAGGCCCTACCTAAATTCGCTGTAGCCCAGCCCATCAACGCACGCTTCAGGTCACGCACTCTATCCATCGCTCCTGGCTATCACACCAAACGGATCTTCTCATAGATAAGCCACAACTGGTCAACTACACAATAAACCAGGACTAGATTCCATAAATACTCTGTATATTAAAGTAGAACGAAGTGCTTAATAACATACATCATGTTCAAAACTCTCGATAATTTTAAGTTTTTCTATCGTTTGGATGATTGATTTGGCTTGATCGCGAGAAAGATCAATTTGAATAACACGAAAATTTATATTTTATACTCTTACGCGAAGTTTCTCTTGGATAAAATTAGAACGGCTATGTAAGGTTTAGTAGCTGGAACTTAGAAATATATTTGCAGTCGTTTGAATAGTAGGTCAAGTAAATGTCTGGACCTTTTAATTCATGTATTACAAGGGCAAAATTGTCTTTGATCGTAAGAAAACTCGAGAAAGAGTTAAATACCGCGGTATTTTAGCTTATACAAAGCACTCGTGACTACTATTTATGTTACATTATTAGGTAATAAGCACTATTCTAGGCTTAAGGTTTAAACCTTACTAGAATCTTCTAGGTTGTTCTTTGATTTATAAGCTTTGATTTATAAGCGTTGATTTATAAGCGTTGATTTCTAAGTTATAGAAGCTTCTAGTAACTACACTTGTAGTATATATAGTCCGCTCACCCCTTTGTAGATAGATAAGTCTTTAAGTCAAATTCATATTATTATTCTATATACTTGAATCACTCTCGACCTAACAGTCGACTCTTCTTCCGCTATCCACACCTTAGCCGCCTACCGACGACTATATAGATATATCTTCTATATACTATATACCGCGTACTACGGTTATACCCTTACCTCCAACAAAAAAGGAGGTAATGTCGCTTAGTACTGCGCCTAAATAGTTTGCGAATGTTTTTTGGTAGTCTGTTGCAGACCCATACCCGTAAACATGAAGGTCTCGCCACATAACACTTGCGATGCTTTGTCGAACCTCTCCTAGCCTGGCATATCTGTGATGTAGCCATTCCTCATACCGAAAGAACGCCGAGTTGGGATCAATCTCAGAGGCCATGAAATCGCTGGTTAGGGTGTTGCGGGTGCCGTTTGACTGTTTCGAGGAGAGAGGAAGAGGGCTGCTGTGTTCTCTGCGTCGTTCGAAAGCGTCCGGAAATAGTTGCCCACAATATTATTCCCGTGTTTCCTAGTTTTATAACATGCATGTGTCACAGCAACCGAAATTATTCGATATTGGCTGACAGCCTGAAGTTTGAAAGGGTGTCACCAATCGGAAGCATGACAACACCAACAACTACGTAAAGTGGGTTACAACATTTCCAAATTGGGAATCAGCGAATACGAATGAGCCTATTACCGGCTGTTGGCGACAACAAGATCCCTAATGATACCTAACAACTGTCAGCTCCGGCCAAAGTAAGAGAGGAGCAGCTCAGAAAGAAGGGTGGGGAGGCATTGTGCGGGGCCGTGGAGAGCGTGGCAATCATGGGCCACACCCGTGCAGATACAATCCTGCTCAAGTGGTAGTTAGTCCTCCTTAGGGAGTTTCATCGAGCCGGCGAGCAGCGCGTAACAATCATGGCCAACGCCACACCCGTGCAGCTGCAATCATTTAATATTCCCTGAACAATATTGCAGGCCATGATGACATGCATATGCGGCTGGGTCCCATACTAACGGGTCGAATGGCTTGCACTTACGAATCAGCAAATGCCTGGCACTCTCAGACGCCCGATGGAATCCTTGGCTCGCGTTTATCATCGCTCAGACAATGATCGACTTAGCTTACGAGTAGGTATTACCTACATCATTGATTCGGAGGCCTAGGGAAGGAGCACTTCTCATGGGTATAGATTTATGGTAAATCCTGGCTTGCAACAATGCCCTTATGTCATGAAGGCTACTGTTCCATGTTTATTACTTGAGATTATAATAGACATGGAACTTCTTTGCTGTAATTGGGATTTTTGATGTAATTGCCGTTTGAACCAAATCATATCGCTTAGGGATCTTTCTTCTGCCCATAATAGAAAAGACAAGCGCTGAATACAACGCTCACTTAAGTCAAACCGACCCTCTTTCCGGTGCTTCCCATCTGTATAATCGATTTAAAATGACTCGCTTCTACCTGTCTTCAGCCCCAAAGGAATCCACCAGTGAACCTATCTACACAACATCCTCAACCCTTTGCCTTATGCTCGGGCTTTGCACGGATTCCTAAAGATGAGAATATTAGCTCAATTCGATGAGATGAAGAGTAATATTGCATAACGCACTTGTATCTGAGGAATGCCTGCTGTTTTGCGGAGGTACCTTTCGTAGTCTCGCCCAGGTTCCTCGGATATCGTCTCCTCTATTCCAAAAGTCGTCGAGACTAAAACCGTAGAGTCCCCAGCGTCTCGATTGTTTCTTCTGATGAAAGTTCTTATTCCGGAAAGCAATGCCCCGGGCGGCTTTGGCAAGTTGTTCTCGCTACCCATTTCCATCCACTTTGTGTCGGCAGAATTCTTACTCGGCCTTTTCCAGAAAAGAGCTTTCAAGGAGAATGTCGGACCTTTTCTATTTTTGTGTGACGAACTTGACCCCATGCCAACAAATAATGTGCGAAATGGGGTGATTGAAGCCATGACACAAGCAACACACCCTTCCACATATTGCCAGTATAACGACCAGGTATTATCTACCACCGGACCTTTCTTGAGACCAGAGACTCGTATCAAAGCAAATATTACCATGACTAACGAGAGGCATAGAAATAAGGCCAGGGAAAGCTTTTGTTTCCGTTTCATGCGACTTTTCCGCAGGAGAAGAATCGGGATGCTTGCAACTATGACATCAAAATCAAAAACTTTTATTCGGGAGATATAAAACATACTCATCACGTCACTAGCAATATCCAAAATGGTGATAAGAATTGTTAACCCAAGAGTTTTGGGGTAGTTGTCTTCTGGGTAACACTTTGCTGTATATAGTCAGCCAAGCATCCCCTGAATATCATTGCACCGGTAGAGTATAGCGTAACAGCAATGGGAATATTTACCTCCATTGGCTCCAAAATGTGGACATAGAATGAAAGGCTCCGCTATCAGGAACAGCCAGGTTGTCACAGTATATCCGACAACGCACCAGTAGTAATTGTTGACGCGTTTGGAAATGCCTTGGATAAGAGTCCAGAAAAGTGACAAAAAAGAGGCTTTCACGGCGAATGTGCAGGTCCAGATAGTGAGGAGAAATGCATCAATGATTGATATCGATGCAAACAGCCGCGGGAGCTCGTTGATAGGCACAACCACATTGGGATCCATGGGGATTGCGTCCTCTAGCATCATGATGAACAAGTCCTTGTACAAACATCCTGTCGCGGCGCCAAGGCATAACAAAGCAAGCCACAAAAAAGCATCGTCGAGCTTCAATCGACCAAGTGTTAAGATTCTTCTCACAATGCGCGAGGTTACAGCAGAAGCTGCAATCCCAAACAATACACCGACAGAGATCTAGTTAGAAATCAGTACCTTGCAGAACCAATATCTTCGTCTTAGTAACAAGGAAGGGAACTATACTGCGAAGCTTTGCTGTGGAATTCGACCGGCATGGGCGATCAGCTCATCATTCTCTGGGCTACCGATTCCAAGATGGATATGGGACATAAGCTCGGACATCTTTTGCTCGCAAAGAAGTAGAAAAGATTTTTAAAAAGCAAAAGATGTGAGAAAGTTCAAAATAGTTGTTGACACCAAGTACAGTGCCGAAAGTAATTTTTCCTCGGGTGTAGAAAGGAACTGCTCTTCAAATTCTTCAGTGGGAGGGGGTGGACACCTCGATGCCGAAATCAGTGGAATGGGTTTGTTGGAGTTTGAGGCGCAGTATGAGTTGGTGGTGTCCAATACGCATAGGCTGGTGGCTTCGGTGACTACGTTAGAACGTCTTATCTTTTCAGGGGCCTGGAATTTTGGACCAGGGATAGAAAATCTGCGCTGACACAGTTCTGCAATGGCCCACACACATGCCAACGTCCACCTGAACCAATTATCGCAGATCAAGTGGAACTTCATCTGGTGGCGACAAGCAGCTTGTACCCCTTTTATATAGGATGTACAAGTGATTTGGCATACTAGTAATACAACACTACATAGACCTTCATTGTTGATATGTGGCAGTCGCTTCTGAATTCCGTACTTCATTACAGTTTTAGCCCTGCTAGCATCATTCATCTATCACCTTCCAACCTGCTCGATTCCTAGTCAACTAGATCAAAGGCTCCAAGATCAATTATTACCCTCTCTCGCTATGGGCTGGCTCCGAGATATTCTTTTAGTTGAAGCACTAGAGCCAACACGCGATCTACTAGGAAGCACTGTGATTTTAGTTTTAGCAATATGCTCCCTCACCTACATGGTCACACGAATTTCCTGGGAACTTCAAACTCAGAGGAGCAGCCCACTGATTCCAAAGCTCCCTCCTACAATTCCCTACGCAATTCCATTTCTAGGAAACCTCCCTAGCATTGCAATCAACCCGCAGAGGTTTATGTACAAGTCAACATTAGTAACTATCCCGCTCTTGCCCCCTCTCACTTCAGTCTCTGTGTTTGTGCTAACGATATGGTTGTTGCACAGGTGGGCCCTCAACACCCCAAATCCCTATGCCTTTCGACTCTTCACATCTAAATGGTTTGTCTTGCAGGGCTCCCAGAACATTGCAGCCTTTTGGAAGAAGGATCCGCAGATGATTGGTTTGACGGCACAAATATTCTGTCTCAAATACTTGTTTGGAATGCCTTCTTCGGCACTTCAAATGTATGTAGCAGATAATTCAGGCTTCAATGAAAACCCAGCACCTCAAAGCACAGTCAGCGCTCACGATCGAATCGACTACCATACTCACGCTTCCCTACTCAGTTTCACCAGCGGGAAACACTTCCCTGGTTTCTACAACCGCTGGTTCAAGAGCTTTTCTGCCCGTCTTCAAAGCCTTCACAACCTTAAAGAATGCATCGACCTTCCAGATCTTCTCGTCCTCTTTGAGAGAGACTTTGGTCTTGCCGTCGTTGAAGCAACGTGTGGGACTATTCTCGAACGGCTGAATCCGAACTTGGCACAGGACTTGGCTTTTTATGCCCGTTGCACGCCCCCCCTATCGAAAGGTTTGCCTCGTCGCTTTGCACCAGACGCATACTCAATCCGGGACAAACTTTTGGAAAATATCAAGGAGTGGCACAGAATTGCAAAGGGGAGCTTTAAGCCGTCTGACGTTGAGGCGGATGGTGATCGGGATCCCTTTTGGGGGTCTGAGTTCATCCGTTCAAGACAGAAAATGTTTAAAGGCTTCAGTGGCTTTGATGCAAATGCCGCCGCCGCTTCCGATCTCGGGTTTATCTGGGCGTGAGTAATGTTCCTCCTACATCCGGGTCGAAAGTTCCAAGACCAATGAAATATTCAACTAATATTATTTTAGTCTTACATTTAACATTGTACCAACAATGATGTGGGTGGTGCTAGAGATACACAAAGATTCAATGCTGCGATCCAGGATCAGAGCCGAGTTGAAAGCGAGCGGGCTGCTCAGACAACTTCAGTCCAATGATGTTAAAAAGATATTGTCTCTTCCTAGACTCCAGGGTGTGTATGCTGAAACTCTTCGTCTTCGAGATAAAACCTTCCGCGAGAAACGAGTGAGGAATTCCAAGTGAATGGATGGAAATTTCCCAGAATGAGCACCATACTTATCTCTACGCATCCAGCACATACGGATCGAGTTGCCTGGAATACCGGGATAAACAACAGCTACCCAGTAGACAAGTTTTGGGCGGAACGCTTTCTATTCTACGCCAACGACCCAGACTCGGGGCCAATTGTCAAAAGCTCAATAATTCAAGCTGGAAGTTTGAGCGAAGCACAAGATGAGCTTCAAAAGCACGGCAACCAGGGGCCTATATTTTCGGACAAGAGTACGGTGGGCTATTACTTACCGTATGGGGGTGGGGCTCGGATTTGTCCTGGGAGGCACTTTGCTAAGCGTGCTATCATGACCGCAGCAGCAATGATGACGGGGATCGTCGATATAGAAATTCTAGCAAGTGAAAAGGAGATGGAAATGGACAGTAGGGCTTATGGATTAGGGGTGCAACGTCCCGTTGGGAGAATTGTCTGCAAAATTAGAAGATGGCAAGGATGAGCACACCAGACCTACAGCGAATTGGTACACCAAGGGGGGAGTATCAAATAGCAACTTTGAAGGAATTCCAATTTTCTATTATTCAGCGGGATAGGTGCATTGTTACGTGACATGAGGCTCTTCTTGATCCTGCCATACAGAATCACTATTTAACGTCCTCGGGGTAAGTTGGGAAGTCAGTCCCCCCTTTGAAAGTCCAAGCCACATTACTGCACTCTGCAGCTTCTACCTCTCCACAAGTCATGTATCACATCTAAGTGACAGTGGGGGCGAGTGCGTGCGTAACAAAACATGGCAGCAGTGGGTTGCAGATTCGGGGGGTGGGATCTGAGGAGGGCTTATTCCCAATCACTCGTAATCATCATTCCAAGAGCAAAAACAATCTCCCTATCTGGGCGTATAGCCATTGCAGATTTGAGTTCAGCCGGTTGGTTCCAATGACGCCCAAGGTGCATGCTTAATCAATACGCCCCTTGCGTATCATCTTCACAGATTAAATAAATGTAGCTTTGCGGCGTGGTGCGTTAAAGTTGGTGCAGATATTCAATAAATCTAGGAAGGAGTCTATTAGGCAGGACCGCCGAAAATATGGTGGAACTGGTAGCCTAAAGTCATGCACATCATTTTCTTGTCCCGAATCTCCTTTACAGAGACACCATTTATTTATAGAGACAGAAATAGGTGGTTGATTAAAGAGGCCCAACTGCTGGGTTTATTGTTAATAGATAACTCGATAACTTTCTGTGTTTGGACAACATGCCAAACCTGTAATATACGTTAAATAATCTAAAATTAAGATAAGCGTAAATTGAAGTTATTTTTAGGAAACATTGTAGTATACAGGTTCCTGTGGTCTAGAAATTTTACTTGGGATAACTTCACATTTTGGCATTTTGCTTTACCTGCTGTTTCGAGCAAATTCTTATAATTTTTCCACCCCCGTGTGCTTTATTTCGTGTACCCCTTAAGGATTTTTATTTTGGTGCAAAGTCACTTAGCGCGCAGCTCACTTCAATTATATTTGTCGGAGAAGCAACGCACTACATTGTTTACTTAATTACAGTAGATTATTGAGTCATTGATATTTGGCTACTTGTGAAATCAAAAGGAATACCACCTTCCAATGTTCTGAAAATTCCTGCAGACTGAATCCGGAAGTGTCATCCCCTGAGGAAAACCCTACATGGCAAATGATCAGCTGGGTGAGCACCTCCTTTTTCTATTTGATATGCCCTCTCGCCGTTGACTGTCATCATACCCTTGCGAGGGTAGAGTCTGTCAAACTCTTCGTATGCATCTTTGATATCAAACTCCCTAGCAGTAAGAGCCAATATAACTTTAAGCTCGTTCATTACGAGTCCTTGGCCAATGCAGTTTCTTGGTCCAAACTCAAAGGGTCTCCAGGCCCATTTGGTAGGATACAGTGGATCATCCGATTCGACCATCCAACGCTCCGGGATAAATTCGTCAGCATTAGGCCAATATTTGGAGTTTCGTTGGATTGGTTGATGCAAAGCCCAGACCATTGTGTTTCCAGTTGGGTATCTGTGCCCATCGTCATCCATGATATCCACACCCTCGACACCTTGACGGGCGGATGAGGCCGGTGGAAATAATCGCAGAGCTTCTTTGATGACAGAAGTAGTGTATGTGAGCTGATTAAGAGTTTGCGGGTTGTTGCTTATCACACTTGCGGCGGTAGAAAGATCGCTTCCTAGAACCGAGTCGTGTTCATTTCGCAGCTTCTTAAGAGCAGCTGGGTTCTTGTTCAAAAGGTAGAACATATGACAGATTGTACTGCTAGTTGTGTCGTGACCAGCAAATAAAAATGTGCGTATCTGAAAAGTGGCATATGATTTGAAGGTCTTGTCCAACGACACGGGAAGCTGCTGAGCCCCTCCATTTTGCTTAAGATACCCTTCTAGAACTAGACTGATAACAGATTTGCTGTCTGGTTTGTCCCCGCATTCTAGGCTATTCTTATATGCCTCATACCTCATGTCTAATTCTCTGCCGATATAAGAATTCATCCGGCGAGAGTTCCGCCATTGCACTGCTAGACGAAGTGGATTGTATCTAACAAAGGGGTTTAGTACCTGGTCTCCAATATGCCATCGAAGTTGATCCAGGAGTGCAACAGCTAGTGTGTTCTGTGTTCTTTTGGAGTCCAAGCTATTCTCGCTGTACACAATTAGCAAGAAAGTTTCTACCGCTCCCGCATGATTTCTTACAGGACAAGTGACCCAATCATATCCATAGTAAACCACAAAGTCTCGTCATCGAGCCGAAATATCTTTCCCCCCTGAGCATACTTGAGCAGTAATCCTCTATACGCAAGGGCTTCGCGAACAATAGTCGGAACGAGTTTGAAAATATGGGCTTGGCTGAAGCCAGGGTTGAAAATACTGCGCCAAGATCTCCACTCGTCTTCTTCCATCGTGAAAAGATTGGGGCCGCCTGCAATCGATTGAAACCATCGAATTAAGGAGTCTGGCTTTTTGATAGATAATGCAGTCCTCTGGGTTGCGTCCACAGTTGCATTGAGTGATGTACAAATCAAGAGCGGCCCGAAGAAAGGCCACATGTCAAGGTAGTAAACCCCTCTAGGAAACTCCTCTTTCGCAACCTGTCCAAAATAATAAACCGGATGAGCATCGCTTGGAAGTTTATCGATGAAAGGCTTCATAGTTAACAAATGGCCGAAAATCATACTGTGCTTCGGCATGGGCTGGATCTTGTTAACTTGAAATACTCATACGGCCATACTATAAAAAGCGCAACTTACGAAACCCTGCTTTCTGAATTCAACGAACGTTCGACGAGCTTTCCAGCCTTTCATCACAATATTGGCGACCCATGCGAAAAGTAAAGCACCTAGGCCTGAAGCAATCAATCCGGACTGGTTGGATATGTACTCCATATCCTAGTCGTTTTATAGTCGTTGCGAAGAACTCTGTAATAATTGACAGATGAAGAATGACGGGTCTCTCCAGCTGTGGTGGTGAAATCTGGCTGCGATTACAAACCTGTGGTAGCTTGTTAGACTGTTGTTATTGTAAGGGGAAAAGAGTTAAACAACGATATATTGATGTTGACGATGGTGTTACTGGCTCAACCAAGACAAGATACACGATGTTTGATTGTCAGGAGATCTAGCTCTTTAATTGGCTAAAAAAAGGTTGGTAGTTTGTAACAGCCCAATTCTTTCGCCGGGTAAAATGGGGATTATGAGGCCATGCTAAACAGACTAGGAGCAGTAGGGGGATGGATTAGGGGGGTCTGGAGGCAACTAGTTTAATCCCTGGCTGAGCAGATGAAGGCGCAGCTCCGCAGCCTGCAGGTCGACCAAGGGGGTTGCAACCTGCACCGCTTCCTGCAGACATATCACATTTGTAGCCGCCGACTTTCTGCAAGTCTTACCGAAGGCTGTGCGCTATTATGAAATACCCGACGTCGTACAAGAATAACGGGGGCGGCAAGCAGGATTCAGTTGTATCAATCTCGACTGTCCCGTAACCAACCAATAGGTAAAGATAAGTTTAGAATCATGCAACCTATTCGTAACAACCTCGGCATATTGATGCAGAAAGCATCGTAACATACGAGTCATTCTCCACTTGAGTTAGCTAATATAAAATCTCACAATGAAGGTGCTGCCACATGCAAGTGAGTCTCCTGAGATTCACAGTTACTTTGCATGCATGTACTGTACCAAAGAACAAAGAGGGCGACGACCCAAGTCGAGACAGACTGCGCAGGGTTTGAATCCTTTAGTGACTGATCTAATGAGTGGTTCAGAATCAGGCTCTCAATTTGAAGCAGCTTTGCCTTATTGATATAGTATCAGTACAGTCTAATATTCAGCCTGATATTGACACCGAGTAAACTTGAGGGCTGATGAAATCCGCCGAAATATACAACACTGTGCCTCATAATATGGAACTGCATGCTTCTTCACTAGACAAGGGTTGCTCGTAGTAAGATCAGTACCGGCCATTTGCTTCGACACACCAGACAGTAACAATACCTTGCATTTTGTTTCTGGTCATCTTCTATTATTGACTTTACGTTCACTAAAAATAAACGCCCAAGAATCCAACAAAAGATCAAGATTTTCCAGGGCAGTTGTCTTTTCTAGAGTACATAATTTTAGTATAATCTTCTTCCAAGAATCACATCTACTCCTTTGTTGACATGCCAGGCTGTCTGAATTTCATTACTTCCACGACACTGTAACCGTCTAAGCTGCTTTAAAGAGAGATCGCCATGAAGACCTTTAAGATATTATGTATCACCGCTTTCTGGACTTTATCCTTGGGCCAAAACCTGCCTCAATGTGCGGTATGAAGATTTCTCTCCATATTAACTTCGATGACCGGAGATAGTTCTGACCATACTGTTGCAGCAATCTTGTGTCGTGGGTGCGGCACTTCCACCAGGCTGTGGAGCTTCGGACTACGGTTGTATATGCAAAGGCACTTCGTATCTTAATGGTATTAGTTGCTGTGCATTCAGTAGCTGTCAAGGGTCGGATCAGCAAGGTACAGACACACCCGTATATCTGCCCGTGCAACGAAAATAATCTCGTGAAACCCGCAGCTTTCGTCGCATTCGCTGTTGCTTTATGTTCGGGGTAAGATTGACACAATCATGTCAACTGCATAAACCAGACAAGACACTGACAACTTTATCAGTGCTGGAGTTTCTGTTAATACAGCTGCACCAACATGTGCGAGCACATCTGCTACCTCTGTAGCTGTATCCTCACCGACGAGCACAGGGGCAGGAAATACTACGCAGAGCTCGAAAACGAGCACCACCAGTAAGATTTTCAAACAGTACATACATAACACGAGTCTCGGGTCTAACGCAATAGATTCCACTTCAGCCCCCACAACCCTATCAAGCAAATCCTCCGGCAGCAGAATCTGGCAGAAACTGACTATTCATCTTCTTCTAAGTGCTTTACTTGCTGAATTGATGGTTCTTCCCCTGTGAATCAGAGATGTTCTTGCGCTATGAACCAAGAAAATATTCTATTTGTTTTTAGGGAATGTTGAGAAGTCGAAGTATCCATGCACAAAACTACTTAGCCGCATTGTCCTTTACTATCTAAATGTATTTTTATTATCGCAGGAAAATAAATAAAAACTTGTTAGGCTTTATTTTACCTTTTGATGATTTTATTGTTTTGAAGTATTAGGTTTAGCTTTTTGGTTCGGTAAGCGGTTCGGGACCTAAGCCCTAATATTTAGTTATTTTATTTTAATGTTTTTTTAATTAAATAATTTAATATAAAAGATTATAATTTATATATTTCTAAATAAAAAATAACTTCTTTAGATTAAATTTATCAATTATTTAAAAAACTAAAGAAATAAATATATAGAAATAATAAAAAGAATTTTTATAACTTAGTATTATCTAAAGAATATTAAACTCTATAGAGATATAAATATTAAAAATACTATTAATCTTTTATAAGAGTTAATAAGGCCTAGTAATAGATAAAAGCTTAAAGATTTAGCTCTTGAATTTGATCTAAATACCTTTACTTTTTAGAGCCTAATTTAGTAGGATAGATAACAGAAATAAATAATTATTAGTACTCTACTAGGAGCTTATCTCTCTGCTTCCTTAATCTAACTTCTCTATCTACTAAATCGACTAAATTTATTAATTCTATCAACTCTATCACTCCTAGTGATTATTTGCTTGTAATCTTAACAGAGGCAGTTTCGGATGAAGAGCTACTATATATAGCGGTCAGGAAAAGCAGTCACTTGAAGCCCGGTCAAGAAATTCGACTTCGCTTTATCTATAGGTATTCGAGCATTCGCGACAAGGTCAAGGAATACGCTCGTGTGTAGGAGAAGTACGCCTATATCAAGTTCAGGTTCTCTCAGAACGAACTGTCCTAGATCCGGATCTCCTTCTATCGTAATAACAGATCCTGGTCAAAGCTAGGCAAAGATACACTTAATGTCGATTCTAAGAAGCCGACTATGAATCTCAAAATTAGCGCCACTTCTTCAGAGGCGAGGATCAGACGCACTACGCTCTATGAATTTGGCCATGCCCTCGGTTATATCCACGAGCACTCCTCACCTTCAACCAAGATCTATTAGAATCGCCAAGCTGTGTATGACTATTACTAAGGAATCTAGGCAAAGAAGCAAGTCGACCACAACATTTTCAAGACATATAAAGGTAGAGTCACGCAATTGAGCCACTTCAACCGGAAGTCTATCATACTCTACCCTATCCATAGCTCATGGACAGAGGATAGATGGCACTCGAACTAGAACAGCATACTTTTAGACACCGCCAAGGCTTTTATCGCAAAGCTCTACCCTGAGCCGAAAAGGCGGAGACATTCGAGACGAGACTCTACGAGCCATAGCAGGCGGCCTCGTCCAATTCCCTATATTCTGTCCTACACTCGGCCTGGGCCGTCATACCCCATCAACCTATAAATGGTAATGGTTCCAGAAACCTGTATAGCAATCCTAACTATAGCATCACTTCCATATGTCTTGCAAACTACAATCAGCAGGTACGTCCTCTCGGATTTCGCGGTGTTTGAGAGACGAAGACCTCGTAGGGATAATAGGAAGTGGTTTAGGGTAGGAGGGAAGGAGGAATACTCGTTAATGTAAGGGAACAACTGCTTGAAATTTGAATTAAGATCGTATAGCGGTAGACACTAAATCTAAAGAAGAAAACAGAGAATAGCACAGGCTAGAAAGGACATAGGATAAGATTAAATAGTAACGGTAATAACGACAATTATAAGAACTAGGCATCGTTGAGTTTTTACTGGTTTATATGGTTTCCACTATACTGTCGTTACTATATATTAGGCTAGGTTAGATAAAAGCCACTCGTTTAAAAAATAATAAGTTCTAAAAGTAATTAAATCATAGTGATGACTACTCGGCTTACTCACGATAATATGTAAGTAGCAAAGGGAAGGGAATGTTTACTTAGGCATTAGCCTCTAAAGTAGAAGGCAGTCTAGAGAGCTTTATAGAGATAATTAAGGGGCGGAAAGACATATGATTAGTTTTGTTTAAACTTTTAAAGATAAGCTCTAGTATTATTAATTGATTTTAAAGCAGAAAATGACTCAGTTACCACCTGTATGCCCTTACCAAATCAGAAGGGATAACCGAGGCAAAAATAACTCCTAACACGCTTTTTCTTCCTACGGGTGTCGTTACGTATACGTTAGCTGATATCACATGACTTACTCCATATGACCTTTCCTCTTAACCTTTTCCCTTTTTCTTACATAGTAATTATATATAGTACTAATAGCGTATAATTATCGTTGATCGCGAGCTACTATATTATTATCTGCTTAATAAATATAGGGTTCTACCTAGGTACCTACTCTCTATTAGGCTCAAAATCAAGGTGAAGGCAGTAAGGCATATATACATGCCCCTACTAAATTAAGAAAAAGTGGAAAGGGGGAAGGTCAGGTAGAGTAGGTTATACAATATCAGGTGATATACACGTGACGAGGCCCGCAGAACGAAAAAAAGTAGAAGTACGTTTTTGCCTCAGGTAACCCTTCTCCACTCTAACTTGCTAGAGTAGCTCAGGCATTTATAGAAGACAGCAGGAAAGTTCTCTCCTTAAATGAGACCCCCAGACCTTATTGCCGTGGGCAATGGTCTATAGGGTAATATATATCTATTTTATAAGGGTCCGGTTTGAGATCCTTAGGAGCCTCTTTAGGCTCCTATGAATAATTGTCAAACTTGACAAAAATAACATGGTACAAGCCCTAAGCTATTATCTAGCCTTATTAGTTAAGTGGGTACAGCTCAGGGACTGGTTAGGGACTACTCAGGGGCTGCTCAGGTTGCTTAGACAGCTCAGGTGAGCTAGCTAAGCCGAGGGTGAGCCGAGGGTGAGCCGAGGGTGATTAGCGCCTAAATAAAAGCGGCCATGCTTACCAACCGAATGTGGAACGAAAATTGAAGGATTAGAGTTCAACTACCACAGGGGCATACCCTAAAGGACAAACACCAACTATAAATTCTTAACAATATTCTGTTGTCAATGGTTCCTAGATAGAGGAGACTGTTGTCACACTAGACAATCCTAAGTCTATAAAAACAGAGGAGCTAAGAGAGTTGCTGATTACAGGTCTAGCGGGCGATGGTCGCTTTCTTTCAACTGGTCGGCTACAAGCCAACCAGTAGGATGGCTTAATCCTTACGATTCGCTAGAGCCGTGTAGTGTTAGGAATACCCCTCTGCCAGAGCATAGGCACAGGGCAATGTCGTCAGAAGTGAAGGTCATACCAAAGTCTTGGTTTAGGGAAAGCAAGGACTTCTGTAATTGGTGAATGGAAAGCAACTGTTACAAAAATAAACAGCCCTAAGAAGTTTCTATCTTGTTTGACACTCTAGTAAACATAGAGATCGGATAAGCAATAACTGGAGACATTAATAGAATATGACAACCGATCTTCTCTGCCCCCTGTCTCTGCCCTCTGCCTCTGCTTAGATTTGCCTATATGAATCACTAGTACCAAAGGATGGCAACACTAACCTCGCCTTTATAACTGTCATGGCACATAAAACCTTCTTCATCTATAGCAATTCTCCACGGCAATGGTAAAATTTGTATGGCAACTGCCTTGCATTTTAAAGTTGGATTCAAGGTAAAAAATACCAATGGAAGCTCCCCAAGCTCGGAGGCACCTGTGGGCAGTATTCGGCTCCCTCAGCCATTTGGGGCATCGGCTCAAGATCAACTGGGGACAGAGCAGAAACATGGAACAGAGACATATGCTCCCGCTAAGGATGGCAGCGAGAAGGGATGGCTAGCTAGAACATGCTTCACTTTGATCAGAAAAGGGACGCTGGCATTGGGAGCGGCTTTGCCGTGTCATAACCTTGTGTTGAGATTGTGCTAATGCTACTATAATACAATACATTGAGAAGACATTTCAAGCATTCAAATGAAAAGTATAGAGCTCAATCCCTTATTAAGTCTGTCATCAATTTTTAAGAATTGACCTTAGCTAATTCTACAGATACCACTTCCTCTATTTGCTGTCCATGCCAACCGTTTTGATTGTATTTGCGCTCAGGAGCACCCCTTCCATCATAATGGCTTTGCTAGAGACAATCTCCTTGATCTCTTTATATGAAATCCTTAAGACTATACCCCTAGCCCTCTTATTACAATCCTGGAAATCAAAGATTAGACCAATATGATCAGCTTTATGATACAGCTCCAGCTTTGCAGAACAATGGATACAAACAGTCTATAGCTCCATTAATGGTGTGTTGTCTCTGAAGAGCCTGTACTTGTGCTTGATCCTAGCAAGAAGAGCACTAAGAGGGAGGTTCTACTGTAATGGCAATAGAGAGTGCTACAGTACCGGCGAGCTGCAGCCTATTGCTAGAGACTTTTTTAAGAGAAAGAAATCTATTGATATAGTTGATTGCAAGGAAAAGTGTTTCCTGTCGTAAACAAGATCGGGAATGAACTTTGTCTCGTTTGGGGATTTTTCATACCACAAACACCATTCCCACGACTTGCTCTCACAGCCTATATCCAGCTGGGTATGCGCCATGTCTGCACTTCTATCATATGCTTGGTCATAACTCCATCCTAGTTCGAAGCCAAAGGCGCAATGGTCCTCCTAGTTGGCCTTGTCCTGAATTCAAATCCATTCGCGAAGTCTAACATCTCAGTCGCATCCACGCTTTCCTCGCTTCAATCGAAAATCATGCTGTTGGGCTATGTCGCGGTTTGGCTCGTACTGCTCAGCAAAGTAGCAAATAGTTGGGGCACCAAGGCCACGTTGCCGATATTGTATGCAGCGGGCGTTCCAAGTGATTGGGCTGCGACGCAATGGCAGGAGTTCGTGGTGTTGGTTGCTCATTATAGAGGTTCTCCTGTCGTTGTTGCTCCTGTGAGTGTCCCCCTTCTCTCTACAATGATATTGGTGCTCACAAAATTGCAGATGGGAATTGTTGTATAGGCACTGTTCCAAGGCCCCGAGGATACTACTGCCAGGAAGCAAGAATGAGCATCTATTTTTCCGAGAATTATTTTGTGATCAACATGTCCAAAAGAGCTCTGATTAGGTATATAGCTGGAGCTTGCTACAATTTTGGTATACATCTCGCTTTCTTGCTTTTGGTGATAATGCTACCATTTCATCATTCCTGAGCCCTATTAACCTCCCCTAAAACTAACAAGTCAAAGAAACAAACGTCTTCATATCCATTCTAATGATCATCTCAATTCCATATGGTACGGCGACTTGTTCCGCTTTATCCTCCCGTATAGGTTGTAAATTCTTACAATCGACATTAAGGTAAAGCTTACCAATGAGTCGAAATCCACTAGCATCGCCATCATCATTATGGAATCGAAAGTCTTCCGAAACGGCCTCCTCTCTGATGAGTACACCAATATCAGTATTCGCAAATTGACAGATTCGATCTCCTTTTTTAACTTCCGCAGGTGCTACTCCCAAGAAAAAATTGCTTCCCAGGAAGATTCGAGGCTGCTGTGGCGTAGAGATTGGGGAAGTTGAGACTCGTGGTTCTTCCGGCAATGTACTCCGCCGAGGCCTATCTCTAGAGCCGGCATATGCCCAATTATCCTGCGCTCCATACTCGTCAACAGGAACACCTCTGACATAACAATCTTGCTGGTCGAATGCGCGGATCTTGGCTAGGTCGGCGTCATCCATCTTGAGAAGAACGTTGTTGTAAGATTCGTTTGCTTCCCTTACTTTTTCACTATCCTGTGGTAGCTTGTAGTGTAGCTCGAAGATAGCCTTCCATTTTCTGTTGGCCGATGCAGACGAAATCATCTCGTCGTACGTTGGTCCCACTTCTAAGACCTCTCCACAAAGACCTCCTCTGACTTGAACCTGGTCACTAGAAATGACAGGATGTTCAAGCGTTGCTAGACTATTTCCACCGATCAATCCCCAAAGAAACTGACTGTACCGCACAAGGCGTGTCTGTCTGTCGATGTCGTTTGCGGCCCCATCGTGGAAGAATCGACGCCGACAGAAGTGTTTGATGCAGTCTGCATGAACTTCAGACATTGATTTGACGTAATTTGCTTGAAGAGTTCCATCGTGACAATCATGTGCAAGGCCAAGGAAGGCAAAGATTTTATCTCTTGGTTCTTGACATTGCGCGTGCTGAAATCTTTCTAATAAAACTTCGAGCTGGTTGGATTGCTTGTGTCGGGCCTTCCTTTGTTGGTCCAGATTCTGGATAAGTTGTAATCTACCATAGCCAAGAGGAAACAACAGTTGGGGAAACGATTTAGAAAAGACGAATTGGCAGAACTCGCTCCAGCCATATCTGTCACGGCTAGTACAGACAATCAAGTCTGTTGCAAGCCCAATCTCTTGTATAATCCAGATTCTGGTCCAATAGGAATTGGATAAGAGCCAATCTGGCATATCCTTCAAGGCCTCCCATTTATCTGGGTTGGTCCTTTGAGACCACTCGTGATGCCTAGGTTCCGGGAACCCAAGCCAAATCAATACACAAAAAGCGCGCGTGTATATATAATCCATCAACGCGACTTGCTTACTGCGCTCGTCCAGATCTTCTTGATTGATGCAGATAGCATCGATCCAGTACAATTTCCCTGTTTCGAACGTGTCCCTCGTGCGGAAGTTTTGTAAGGCCTCGAATAGATTTTGACGGATTAAGAATAATGCACCATTGATTTGAATCGTATGAGTTTTGTCTACGTTTCCCCAAGCGTATGAAAGAGCACTATACACTGGCTTCTCTCTGAAAGTCGAATGTATGAGATCGCATCGTATGGTGTCATCCCAGTCCAATTCTGGGTGTATGGAAAGAAGTCGAATACTGTCCACAGAATCATCGAGTGGCGAGTAAGTCATGCGAGGTGTTGATACAGCTGGAGTCTCGGGGCCGTCTTCACTCGATGGTGGAACTGGAAACAGGATGTCCGCGAGTCGTTTCGGAACTTCAGCCTCATGGCTGTCGATGTCTTCAACGTCAGATATTTCCTCTCCCAATGATGATGGTTCAAGTGTTGAATGATCTTCCATAACGACAGAATCGGAAAGGTATGGACGTGGCCGCGGCAATTCTGGGGTTTAAATTTCAAGATTATGAAAGGGATGAGGAGCTTCGTAACCTCATGTCGTTGTGAGAGGCGCTAAACTTTTGGAATTTGCGACTCCAGCTAGTCGGATGAGTGGTATCATCAATACAAGCAATAGAACCACGGAGATCGTCTGGAGGACTCAATTAGGGTAAATCAAGTATATTATCAACTGTATCGAGAAAACTATGAGGGCATCGGGCCACATATCTGGACTACAAGTGAGACGTGCCTGAAACAGGCCACACTTCAACATACGAAGGTACAGCCCATAAAGAAAGTAACAATTGACAAGGGTCAGAACGCCACACGCGATTTTGACAATTGATAACTTTCGCTATACACCACTAAAAAACTTCATTTAAGCACTAGAATAGCCCCTAGGATGAGGACTATACACTAGTAACTTTTTGTGTTTTGGGGATACGTTGTAGTTGTGTTGCAAGGGGCTCAAAGTCAAGACCCCTGCTAGTGCTATGCCTTTCTTTATGGGCTGTACCTCCGTAAACTTGTAGGCTTGACGCGCACGTGATTTGTATGGGTTGCGTGGTCTTATGTGCGTTGCACAGCCACCACAACATTGAACATTTTCGCTCACCGGAAACCTCGTTCAAATTTTATACTTTTTTATGCTTTCTCCTTGATAAAAATAACTTGTCCATCGCAGATGGGCCAGTTACGGCATTTGTAATCCTTTCCCATTCTTTCACATGCGGCGGCATGCTACACAGCACCAAAATGTAAGTAAGACCTCAGAATGGCTTCAGAATTTGGGCGCTCAACCGAAACATTGGAAACATTCGAGGTCCGGTCAAGGTTCTGTAGAAAGATAGTGAAGCAGCTGTTTAAAGTAGGACAGTTTTATCCTTTGCCACTTGGCGAGCCAACGATTCGAACTCAAGTCAGCCACTTCCACATTAAGTAATTTACTGTGGAGGAGAAATCGCCAATGTTTATGGCATAAAAAGTTCAATGCTAATTTAAAGATGCAACGCTAGATAATTTAAAAAAAAAATTATAATTCTGGTATTGTGAATCAATTTCTTCTATCTGGTGCCTCGTATGCGGTTAGCAAGCTTGCCGCTCTTGCTCAGGACGCTAATCGCCTTCGGCTCACCAGAGACTCAGTCAACTCGCCTGAGCTGCATAAGCAACCTGAGCAACCTGTGGTTCCGGGCCCACTTTTATCATTATTGCCTTAGGCACACAAGTAATTAAACATAGATCTTCGAGGCTCTGTATAAGAAGAGAGCCTCTCCCACTCATAGAAATACAAGCGGGTTTTAGTTCGAAAAATCACAAAGAAATATCAA
>JAAMPI010000207.1:0-51953 GCA_013054445.1 Cudoniella acicularis
GTTGCAGGACTTGCTTCGAACATGCAAGCTCGAGTGAAAATGATCCATTATAATTTCCAGTGAGAGGAAGGAATGTAGAAATAATATTGTGTCGCGTTTATTGAAGTCGCGAAGAGATGCCTTGACGCGTCGTGAGAAGATTGCCTCGCTTACAAATCCAGAACCAAAATATTTTCTGAAAATTGGGCAACTTTTGTGCTCTTTCATAAATTTGCATCAAAATGACCACCAACCCAAGCGCCCTCGGTGGGAAGTCCTTCGATGCTTTGCTATTTGACCTCGATTCCCTGAAAGATATTCCGGAATTATCTATAGCGATAAGATCCTTTCTTGAAGGAGAATATAAGGCCATCCTTCAAAACTCCACGTCACAAACCCTGTTTGAAAAGCTTTCGGGCACAGTCACGACTCTTCAGGCAGGCCATGATACAGTTTTCCAGGATGGAAGCTTCCAAAGCGAAAACGACGCCGTATTTGTGCTTTTAACGGGGCTAGCAGCCTTCAATGCCTTCCTCCAGGCCAATGTCACGGGACCGCCTCTGGACTTGCAGAACGTCCTCCCTGGGAAGGAGCCAACCGTGTTTAGAGATCGGTGTCTTAGGAGTCTAGATGTTGATGGTGTCTCGGTCTATCAGCATATTCCCCATGTCGAACTTTTCTGCCTTGCCCGCATGGTATTCACCACTTTTTTTCCACGAATAATTCAAGGGAGTTTCATAGACTGCAAATGGATGCGAGTTAGAATCAATGCTTATCATCAACGGCTACTATCTGGTGTTTCTGTGGGAAGGCTTGTGGATACCATAACTTTGCAGAATGTTATTGAGAAAGGTTTGACAGAGCTTGAGGATGAGATCTTTGCACCGACCTCCTCATTATCGACTGAATCCAAAGCTCAGTTCTTGTTGGAAAAGGCCCAGATACATATCATGCAGGGTTTGGATATTAAAGCTAAGGATGATGTTCAAAGGGCTACTGCAACATCTGGATTGAGCTATGCACTATCAGGTGCTTTGGGAAAGAGAACCAAATTTCAGCAAAATGACATCTCGCAACTAGTTGTCTTCGCAAAGAGCAGGGATCCCAACTATTCTTCAACAGAGAACTCCACAAACTCGCCTGAATAGCACTGCAGCAGCTGCAGAATCAGTTATGAGAGGGAATGCGCCAACATCATTAGAGTTGAATGATGACACGCTTCTCGAATCTATTGAGTTCACAAAGCCAATTTCTGATACATTGGAGAACTCGGCGTTGCCTCCAGAGCTTGCTAATATGCAACCGGATCAACAGCCACAACTCAACCCTCTTGACCAGATTACACTTCTAACAGAAGCAACCATCAAAGACACATATTCGCCACTCGATAAGCTTAATAGCGAGGAAATCCTTCCATATGCTGTCCGTGTCCTCTCGGACAAGCCCACGAATTGGCAAATATATACACAGGCTCTACTAGTCAGGAGTAGGATAGAGTCACATCGGTCAAGGACAATGGAGAGAAGTGTTCTTCAACTTCAAGTTATAGTGGATCAAATCATTGCCGATACGCAAGAGGATAATTCCTCGTCAGCGGATTGTGTCCCTGAAATCCGCGTAACCCAATTCCTTCCGCGAGCAAAAGCATCAGAATCCGCACCGGTTACCGAAAGATTAAAATATATCTTCCAACTCAATACCCCTTCAAGGTGGGAGCTGGAGACAGAATTGGCTTTTGCATGGAGTAACGCGGGGAGTCTCATCAGCGCTCTAGAAATATTCAAGAGGCTGAAGCTCTGGTCGGAAACAGCTCTGTGCTATCATTCGGTTGGCCAAGAAGACAAAGCAAGACAGGTCGTTCGAAGACAGCTCTACTACTCTTCCAAAGGTCCTGAGATGGACAAATATAATATTGACGCTTCCGAGGTTGCAACAGAAAAATGGGACGGTCAGGTTCGCTCTCCACCACCACCACACTCTCCCCGTCTTTGGTGCATCCTGGGCGACTTAGATAACAACCCAACATTCTGGGAACGAGCATGGGAAATTTCAAAGCATCGGTATGCGCGCGCTCAACGCACGCTTGGAGAGTACTATGCGAAATCCGGCGATTTAGAGAAGGCTCGAGAAGCATATCTACAAGCTACTATTGTGAACAGACAAAACAACGAGACTTGGTCTCGACTGGGGGATATTGATCTCCGTGTTGGTAATTGGGATGGCGCTATCATAGCTTTCCAGCAGTCTATCATGATCGATGACACAGAAGCAAAGACCTATAGCAATCTTGGTTCTGCCCTCCTATCCAAGCATGCGGAGCTCACTTCTCTGAATAAGATCGCCACAATAACAGGAGGCGATATTGCCTCTCTGGAAATTGAAGACGAGAGCGCATCGGAATCAAAGGAGAAACCCCAAGACCCGAAGGATATACTTCGTCAAGCTTTGAAAGCTTACAAACGCGGCGCTTCCATCGCACACGATAACTGGAAAATCTGGGATAATGTGATTACAATCGCAGGGCGCATGTCCCCACCTTCCTTCCCTGAATTGCTTATGGGCCTCCGCGCTGTGATCCGAATTCGCTCTGCGGCCGTAGGTGAAGCAGCTATTGATGTTGACATCCTTCGTGCTTTGGTTGGTGAAGTTATCTCGAGGGACCGCCTAGAATCTTTAGGAGGGGTCTACACTCCTCCGAAGGGCAGTCTTGCGCGCGCTGTTATTGAGATGGTGGAGACGGATATTATTCCCCTCATCACGACAAGAGCCGAGCTTTGGACTTTGGTGGAAAAATTAAAACTTTATGTTAGAGATTATGCAGGCGCATTGGCTAGTTCGGAGAAAGCCTGGAGACTCTTGAGCCATGGCGAAGGATGGCTCCAGGATAAGGAGGCCTGGAAAGAGGTAGTTGCCGTTACCGACAACCTTGTAAGCGCATATGAGAATTACGGTTCTATGGAGAAGGAAGATGGCAGCCTTGTTGAGAAAGCGTGGAGGATGAAGGCAAGAAGTGCTGTGAGAGGCATAATGGGACGAGCCAGAGACAGCTGGGAGGGGACTGAGGAGTGGGAGACGCTGCAAAGACTTTTGGATGGGCTTAAATCGTGAAATTAAAACTCGAGGGTTTGCCTGCTACTCTTTCCCTATAATTAGTATTTGATGTGTTGTGGGCTAACTTCTTGTTGAAGTGTCGATGTGCGAGTATTATAAGTGCGAAATCATCACTTATTATACTTTGATGCTGCGCACAGCACAAAAATCTGGGCATGGAGATTGTGCAGACCTCAGCGCCTTGAACATTCATAAGGATAGATCACTTGCCGGATTCTGGACTCTGCAGTGGTTTAGCTGTTACTCACAGGAAAAGAACTGTGCTGTGATTTCGCCGAACTTTAAATCCTGAAAGCGAAAGCCCTTAGAATATACTCGTAGGTTGCCTCTTTTGACAGGGGCTTTTTTATTTCAGAGGTCGTAGGTGTGGTGGCACAGCTAAGTTGTAGTCGCCTTCGAAAACACATGTTCAGCTACATTTTCGAGTCCAGTCCTTCATGTCAGTCCTAATGGTGAGGAATGCAGGGGCCCGCCACGGCTAGTTGGTGCGGGCGCCCTAGGCGCCAAATTTGCACCACAATGTAGACGATTGGGCTGCAACATCTCTGACATTGCCACCGAATACTCCTGTGATTTAGGTCGTGAAATAAATATCCAAAGGTTTGGTAGTCATTGGTAACGGCCACAGATGATAGCCTTGAGCTTGCGTTTCATTCACTATGTTAGTGAGGTTCCTGAGCCCAGGTACACTCTGTAACGTGATTCAGCATCCAGATTCAGGGGCGAAGCTAAATCCGCCGACAATAGGAAGTGACCCTTTACTGAATCGAATGTATTTACTATTCAGATTGCCTATTGTTTCTACCCATTTTCGATTCGCGTTTCCTTTTTTTCAAGTTTTCTTGCTATAAAGTTCTCGCAGGTCGACGTGTTCCTATCTTCTTTATCCAACACAAATTATCTCCAACAGCTTCACGATGAAGCTTTCTACTTTAACATGCACTTTAGCAGCGCTTCAGACAGCAGCTGCGCATACTGTCTTTACCACTCTTTTCGTGAACGACGTCGACCAAGGGGATGCAACTTGCGTTCGAATGCCTACAACACCAAGCAATGCGACCTTCCCTATTAACGATCTTTCAAGTAGTGACATGGCTTGTGGTGAGTTGAAAAAATCTCTTCAAATCTACATCTTGATAAAGCTAACAAAGTCTAGGATATGATGGCACTAAAGGTGTTGCTCGTGTCTGCCAGGTCAGTGAAAGTGCAAATTTGAGTTTCACATTTCGAGAATACCCCGATGCATCTGCGCCTGGAGTGATAGATGTCTCGCACAAAGGGCCCTGCGCTGTGTATATGAAAGCAGTCAAATCTGCTGTCAGTGATAGCGCTACTGGCGACGGCTGGTTTAAAATCTTTGACGAAGGCTACGACAATACCACCTCACAGTGGTGCACCGAGAAGCTTATGCAGAACAACAGCATGCTCTCTGCCCAAATACCCGACGGGCTTGCTGGGGGATATTACCTTGTCCGACCAGAACTTTTGAGCTTGCACCAATCCGACAAATCCCCTCCAAATCCACAGTTTTACGTTGGATGTGCTCAAATTTTCCTCAACTCCACGAGCACTTCGGTTCCCCAGGAGACTGTGGAAATTCCAGGATATGTCAATATCTCAGATCCCTCGGTACTTTTTAACATTTATACCCCAAAATTCCCATATTTCACGCCCGGGCCCCCAGTGTATGAACCTGAAGTCAGCAACAGTGCCGTGGTCGCCACCGCAAACACCCAGGCCGAAGGGCTCCTTCCACAAAACGCGATTTTGACGAACGCAAATTGGTGGGGTATTGAGCTTGATTCATACTCGACATCAGATGGATGTTGGAATGTGCGTTCCCCAATTCCATGGCTGAATGAGTGCATGACTAACATAATATTCTTAGGCAAGCATAAATTGCTGGGACCAAGCCGCAACATGTTACAGCCAAGCACCACCTACAGGGTCTAAAAATTGCAAGATTTGGGAGCAGAAGTGCACTGGCATTCAAACCGCATGTAACGATAATGACTTCAATGGGCCTCCGAATCAAGGCAAGGTCTTAACACCAGACTTAGTAAGTAATGACGATTCGAACGCGGAAGTAACATCTCCAGAGCCGAGCAACACAGTAAGTCAGCAAAATCCAAGTGCAGCGACTTCGCTCACCGTCCACTTGGCCTCCGAACCAACTCCTTTTCAGACATCGCAGCCTCAGACAACCCTACAGACCTCGTACACCGAGCAACCAACACCCTCCTCTTCAGAGCACGAGACGTATTAGAGGCAAACTCAAACTTGATAGTCTCCCAACAAATTGTTTCATCAACATTGAAAACAACCTCCACTACCACGGTAACGACTACAGTTACAGCAATTTCCTCGGGAGGCGCCCAAGATATCACAGGTATCAAGCCAAGAGAGAACATGCGGAGGTCTACTATAACGGTTGCACCTGTGACTATAACTCAGGTTGATACTATAACGGCACTCATTGGAACAGGGCTAGCTGCGTCTGAGACTGCACCTCCAATGCAAAGTTCATTTTCACAGTCTTCAAACACTGTGCCAGTTTCCACTTCTACCTCCTCTCCAGCTTCATCACTTATGACATTTTCTGCAACTCGGCCTCCCTCTTCCTCCAATGCGCCTCAAGCCACCCCCTCATTGATATCAACATCCTCATAATCTCCACAATCAGAAGATCCTCAGCCTTCCTCCATCTCCCCCTCCTCTTCCCCAGTGGCACAACAATCTAACAGTATGTTACAGCCCTCGTCCCCCAAGAAATCGCAGCCACAGCAGACATCAACAACAACCTCCACTCCCTTTCAAACCTAACAGTATCACTAGATGCTAAATGTGGACCAAAGTTCGGCCCAAACGTGTCCTGGAAACGGAGCCGGAGAATGCTGCAGCGCTCTGGGTTGGTGCGGAGCCGGTGGAGAATATTGCGGGGCGGGATGCCAGGCTAGTTTGGTCTTTGTGGTGATGATGGTACTCCTTCCACTGAGGGCAGCAAAAAGTTGAGAGACGGGCAGAAGAAGACATCTAAATCGGAGAAACCATGCTCTCTATTTCGGACATCGTTAAGGGCCGTTTGCGTATTTGTGGAATTTCATTATCAGATATTTTGATAGTTGGATCATTTCGCGGTTTGTTGTGCTTTAGGATGGAGTTTATGATACCATGAGGGGATTCGGCGTTCAGGTTATGAATGCGGCTACAATTGCATCGCGATGCGTTCTCAAATTATTCTGGGGAAGGAAATGTTAAATTAGTTATGTAGTGTACGTCAATTTGAACATATTTACGTAGCGCTAAATTGCCGATGCATATCTTGATGCTCGTAAGGACATCCGTGCCAATTCCCTAGAGTGAAAAGTTTCCGACGGAATGCGACATCGTTTGTAGTAGGTAAGGTTATTTGGTTGGGTTTCTAAATTTGTCGATCAAATCTTTCTGCCCCTGTTTAAGGTTATTAGCCAGGGTTTGTTGCAAAGGAACACAGAATCCAGATCTGATAATTTCGTAGCCCATGCACACAATTTCGAACTCCTAAGAAGATACTAAGCAGTGTTGAGGATGCTGGTGATACGAAAGAGCCAATCACAATGTTAAGCGAGACACGCGGACCACCACGCTATTTGCTACGCCTCAGATTGTCCAAACGAACCGACCTGTCGTTGAACCTTGCATTTTCTCCAACCACTGCATCCTTCAAGGACTCCTTGCCAGATGGGCAAAATCAACAAATCAGCCCTACCAACTGGCACAGAAGATGCAACGACATTGTCCTTACGAGGAGGCTGTCGCTGACGCGTTTGAGGAGGCAGCTCAGAGGCACTTCTTAATTCCAAGTGGGCCGGGATTAGGTTGCGCAGCCTTGGGATCTGAGCTTCTGAGGAGATATAAGCTTGTGGGTGTCTCTTCTCAATTATAGTCTTCTTTCATATCAGTCAGTGTTTTTCATTCCTATTTGAGAATCTTTCTACACATCTTCAGTATCTGCTCCAAATTTTTCATCCATTTCATTTTGCCACCAGTTCTTTCTCTTCCCGTGTCAGCATTTTCAAACAACTCAGACTAGTTGGGAAGAAATAAGGGTTCCAATTCTTGCGAAACGTTTGCCGGCCGCACACAATGCCTTCAACTTGTCCAGGTATGAACAATTTCTACCCCAAAAGCGATTAGTTTTCTTACAATATATGCCAGATCTTGATGCCCCAAATACACTGTGGAACTTTTGCCCCAATGTCGACGCTGCATACCTTTTTGCAATTCTCTTCGCCTCGACAACTATCGCACATTTCACACAAGCTATTGTTCACAAAAAAGTGTACAGTTGGGTCATTGTCGTATCGGGTCTTGCCCAAACAATCGCATACATTTTTCGGATTATCAGTATCAATAATCCTTCGAGTTTGGGACCTTATGCCGCTTGGTTCGTTCTAATACTGGTAAGATTCTTGACATGCGCCAGCTCCTATGCGATATGTCCTTGTACTGATCGGATGAAAGATTGCACCGGTTTTCACCAACGCGTATGTTTATATGATTATGGGACGGATGGTATGGAATTATATAACCGAGGCCAAAATATATAAAGTAACGGCCTGGAGAATGGGCACGTACTTCGTAATCCTCGACATTGTGTAAGTCTTCCTTTCCCGTCTATATGAACGCTGATTTCTAACATTTTGCAGTGCCCTACTCATTCAAGTCTACGGAGCCGCGTCCGCATCTGGTAACAATATACCCACCGACCAAATCTTGCAAGGTAATTCTTTTCATCTTCACTGTCGGGAAGCAAGCTAAACATTACTTTAGGTCTGCATATTTACATGGGTGGTGTGGGATTCCAACAAGCATTCATTGTACTCTTCTTCGTTTTCGCCATCAAGTTTCACCGAACCCTCCTCTCGCAGAATCCTCTCAGTATCAGCAGCAAACCCGCCAACTCTCCCTTCCCATTGCTCTACACCATTTACGTCGTTTTGGTTCTCATTACAGTAAGTTCTCTGTTCCTTCTTTCCACCGACCCGCCTTCCACGCAATGCATTTACTAATTTTTAATTCAGACCAGAATCATCTTTCGGCTCGCGGAGTATGCTCAAGGACTCAACAGCTCGGTTCCGAACCACGAAGCATTCCAATATTGTCTTGATTCTCTACCAATGTTCATCGCGCTGGTCTTGTTGAATGTGGTACATCCGGGTCGGGTTATGAGCGGCAAGGAAACCGATATTCCTGGAAGGAAGCAACGCAAGGCCCAGGGGCTACGCGGCAAGATGGAGAGTGAGAGCACGCAAGCTCCTGCATAAAGAGCTGGATGCAGATTTCACAATTAAACTTTTGAATTGTTTAAAGACCGGTTATGGATATGGCGTTTTGAGGGCATAAAGTTGGCGTATATAGACTTTTTGGGCTTAGCGAATTAATGTGCGATTTTTTCCTACAAAATAATATCCTAGTCGAGCACTACATATACAAATATCTCCACCAGGATGTTGTCTAGGAACCCTCAAGCATAAGGAGTTACTATTAGAGTTAGAATAATTGTTCCCTTGACCGTTCGGCTGTCTGTTCTGCGAAGTCGCACAAAAAAACGTGAAAGATATCAAACAGTCACGAAGTGAAAAATATTAATCGTAAAGAATTAATCTTATTAATAAGCTAGATTCAGCTTTATTCTATTTCTTTCTAATATTGTCTCATTGTAGCTAAGATATTTGATGCTTTTTGTGTTGAATTCACTTTGTTTCTAATAATTTCTTCTTGTAATAGAGATTTTGAAGCGCTATGTTCTAAGTTCTCTTTCTCTCTATTTATAGTTCAAGCGGTAAATATATTTAAAAGCGTTATGCGCCGAGTTCTCTTTCTTTTTAATGACGTTTCGTAGTAGCAGGGATTATGTGAAGCATCTTCTGCGATTTCCAGTCGAGGGAGAGGACAAGTAAAGTATGTGATCCGTAATTTGAATTGATAAATATAATATTTTCAATTGCTTGAATAATTCAAATAAATCAATACAACAAAGCAAGCAAACTTTCAATCGTGACGTACGGAGTAGTACCTCAGAAAATTCCAGTTGCTGACCCCGGTTGTGGCTAGGCTCTTTCTGAAGCCTGTTGAGGCACTTCAGCCCCCAAAACCCTGCAGCTGAGCCACTTCTGAAGCGTAATACGGCACAATAGATCCACCTGAAGTCTTCACGTCGCTCTGTCATCATATCTTCTTAGAAATGCTGTTTATTCAATACTCCAAAAACTTCTTTCTCATTTTACACCCGGCATGAAATTAGTGCTTGTAACTTCGAGCAAGCGCGAAGAGACCCGGATATTCCACTTACGAGAACACAGCGCTCTGCGATTCGAAGCAAGAAGCCCATAAAACACAATGCCACGTGTAGAGCAGGGCAAGAGGAAACGAGCATATAGACCAAAGACTAGGACAGGGTGTTTGACTTGCAAGTGAGTGATCCTCTACCTGGTTATACTGTCCCTTCGAGAAATCTCTAGGACGCAATCGATCAGAACGGTCGGCTGACCTAAACGCAGAAGTAAGAGCTTCCTCATCTCTATCTCCATCGCCCCTTGAATTTCTTGCATGAAACTTATTGCTGTGCTGTGTACTAGTACGCCATGTGAAGTGTGATGAGGAGAGGCCCAGCTGTCTGAAATGCTCCTCTACCGGGAGAAAATGCGACGGCTATGACCCGTCCACCAACCCTAACGTAACCACCGGCAGCTCTTCACCAACGGATTTGATAAGGTCGCCATCCACAGGAGTGACGGGACTTTTCGCCTCGGACAACGAACATCGATCGTTCTGTTTCTTTGTCCAGAACACTGCTCCGCAATTGACAGGCTTCGATGCCGATGGTTTTTGGGACGGGATGGTCCTGCAAGCTACACACCACGAGCCAGCAATTCGTCATGCTATTATTGCTTTGGGATCCCTACATGAAAGATTTGTGGGCAATCAGGGTCTTATTTCACGGTCCGATCATGATGGTTTCGCACTACGACAGTACAACACCGCCATAAAATGCCTTGTCAAGCCATTTTCGCGACCTGGTCGCCAAGCAATGGATGTGTGCTTGATCTCAAGCATCCTGTTTGCCTGCTTCGAAGTAAGTATTTAATTCTTTGAAAAATCCTTGGCCGTGGCTCAAGTCCTTACATCTATTAGACTATGCAGGGGAATTATGGCCCAGCAATTGCTCATATGCAAAGCGGTGGCAAAATTCTCTGCGAAATTGAGTATGACGAGCAGAGTAAGCAACACCAACACGAAGTTCTCAGGGCTGCGAAAGTGCCTTATGTACCAATGGACACTCTTGAGGACATTTTGATGCGGTTAGACTTTCAAGTTACACAGGTATGATAAATAACCTTGAAACCAGTCTCTATAGTGAACAGCATGTTAATTATTTTTTAGATGATCGGTAAGCATAATTATTCAATCTACGAAAGATCAATGCGAACTCGGCCTCGTCAAAACATCCCATCGATCTTCTCCAGCCTGTCAGAAGCTCGAGAATCATTTATCTTCAACTGGCACAATGCTTCATATGCCCTGAAGGTTATTACAAGACTCGAAGCGGAAGAGTTTCACGCTGCCTTTGCTGCGTGGCAAAAATCGGCAATTCCAATGCTCGACCAATGGACCCAGGGATTTGAGAACTTCATAGAAGCCCGTGGTGATACTTTAACAGACAGTGAGAAAAGGTGAACCTTTGAGTGAAGAAATTTGATGCTTTGGTTCTGGAAAACAATACTGACTGTTATACTTGCCTTTGTAGGGGAATAGCTGTACTTCGACTACAAAAGAATGCCGCATTCATCTCTGTACACCTTACTAGGATGCATCCGAGAAGCTATGATGACCAGACGGTATGGGATGGATTCTTCCCAATATTCGAGGAAACTGTTCAAATCGCGGGCGAAATCATTGACTCCATCTCATCCGACCAGCCTTGGTTTTGTCTTGACATGCAAATCAACGGGCCTTTGTATCAAGTGGTAAGTCGTTGCCGAGATCCACCTCTTCGTCGGAAAGCGATTCAGCTTCTCAAAAATACACCAAGGCTAGAAGGGATTTGGCACTCGTTTCTTGTCGCTAAAGTTGCGGAGAGAGTCGTTCAAATCGAAGAGGACGGACTCGGTGACGTTACTTGTGCTAGCGATATTCCAGATTGGGCGAGAATTTCAGATGTCCAGCCGATTTTTCATCCGAATTGGAGGAGGGCAACCTTGTATTACAGTCGATGGGGGTCGATGAACGATGTAGTTCGGAAGAGTGTCAAGGAGGTGATGGAGTGGTAAAACATTTTTACCAGGCCTGATTTTGCGGAGGGAATGTTCCAACAGTCAAATTGCCAGAAAACCGACAAATCCGATCTGCCCAGGGTGGAGCACCGGGTTAATACTGCCTCCGACACATTAGAACGCGGCGACGCAAATATACCTCGCTACAAGTCCTTCCTAGTTGAATAGTCTCGAAATTTCGAAGAGGGTCTCAACCTGTGGCTTTCCATTTATGATCTCCGACGACCTTGGCCGAGTTACACTTTGAACACTCATCAGTCGACCGACAAATTCATTTAAATCAGGTCATGGGAACTCATCGCAACGCGACCAGAGCATTTGAAGAATCAGCGAGACACAGAGAATTCTTCAGGATACGAATACTTTCGAGGCTCTGATATCGTTGTTAGATGGCAAAACAAGTCAGATACCAATCCATTTCCAATCACGAAGTAGCCGTACTATTTCAGCCAGGTGTCAACATTCCCAGCACTCGGACGCAGTGATCTCAAGACTTCTATGAATACTGAAACACTAGTCGATCAAACTCGAGTTCGGAATTGCGCAAACTAGCATTCAAGATTCCGACACGAATACGTGAAGTGATCTTGTCTAGGCAACCTTCCCAACATCAGCCGGGTTTCATATCAACAAAGCAGTTTCGCTCCGGTGGCAAACGCAGCGCGAAGCACGGTGATCAAAATCAACATGACACAGACGTCTTCGCTACATAGAAGAGTAGCTTGCTAGAGTTGAATGAGGCCTGTACGATGCTTTAGTTTGTTTAGCTCTTTTAATGGATCAGAATGCAAGGCATGATTCTGTCCGCTTTGAACAACTTAGTGGCAGCAATGTCACAAGTCCTGCGGCAATCGTTAGTTACTGTTTCCTGGGTTTGAAGAGGTCACGACCAGAAATGTAGACCTGCCTATTTGTATCAATAAATGAACTTGTTCATAGAAATACATTTATTTCATCTTTCTAATTTTACATCTTCGCTACATGCTTACCTACCCCTAACCATCTCGCTTAAAGCACCTCCTACCGATTTCTTTTCCCGACCACCCCTCATTCTAAAAACTTTCCAATAGTCGTCTTCTAACGTAAGAGAAGCAGACATTTTCCACCTGAACCATTTTCTGCGTTTCTGAAACATACTGAAATTCCCTTACAACTTTTCTTCGGAACAATCTCAACCCGTATATTGCTTTCTATCTATTTACATGGAATTAACCCAATCTAGCACTTGCTATCAACGAATTACCCCCGAGGCTCACGTACAGGATCTCCTTTTCAAATCTACTATGAAATCAGAGGGTCGGCTGTAGAAGCGTTTCGAAACACTAACACGGAACGGACGTCCCTATTGTCGTATGATGATTTTCTGATTATTAGTATCTGGCGATTTAATACGAAGTGCTTCTTGGTGTTTCTGGCTCGTGGGATCGCGGGACAGATCAGGAAACGGTTGAGGGAGTACGAGGATAAAGAGAAGGGTGGGAGAGTATGCATGGCTGATAATTTCAATTTAGTCTTCTTCGTTATTTGGCATATTAAAGGTTGGTCCCCGTGCAATGACCATTTCATTATGGACATAGCCTCGTGATTGGAGCGATATCAAAATCAGGACCCTACTTCTTCCCCGCCATCGCTAATGCAAATTTCACGGCCGGGACCTCCTCGTCTTCCCGTAAAATCGGCGGTTCTGGACCAACCGGTGTGATGCTGGAAGGATTAATCTGCAGGGTATTTGTATTAGTATAGCATTCATCTTAGCAAGAAAAAATTTGCTCACATTTGTGTGACTCTTGGTGTAATGGCGCTTAATATGGGTAAACTGTGAGCAAATTAGTATGGGTTCTTAAGAGATGTTTCGGAAGTCGAGGAGCGAGCCGAGCGCTCTCAAGAAATGCGTCAAAGCTCGGCTCCCAAATGAAAAAAGTCAAGGGTTGTTTAAATATACCTCTGTCGTATCCTTGAATGCAGGGACGTTCCAGTACAGGTATCTTAACCATTTATGAATGTGTGGAAAGCCGGACCGGATATCCTTGATATTCGTTTTAAAATGCTGGACATACACAACATCAAATCGGACGATAGTGGTAAATAATCGAACATCTGCTTCTGTGACGTTTTTTCCGTAGTAGAACGGACCTTCGGTCTCCGACAGATGCTTTTCAACTCGCTCAAGGGAATTGAAAAGGGTTGTCACCGCTTTCGAGTATGCTTCTTGGGTTGTCGCAAATCCAGATTTGTATACACCATTGTTAATATCATTATACGTCCATTGGTTTGTGGCTTCGATTTCCTTCTGGAGGTTTGAAGGGAAGAGATCAACGTTCCGGTACTTCTCTTCGATAGTGTCATCGAACTGTATTATTCTCGTCAGTTCCATTCTTCAATCTCCTCCCCTTCACCAGGTACGGGATTACAGTTCTCGATTCTCGGGAGCATACCTCTGTGTAAAACATGCGAATAATTTCACTGCTCTCGTTGCTCACAATCTTCCCCTGCTTGACGTCGTAAAGGGTTGGCACAGTGAAACGTCCCTTATACTCGGGATCTACCTGGAAGTAGACTTCTCTCAGGTGTGTGTATTTCTCGTGCCCTTTTATCGGGTCGGCCGTAACGTTTGCGCCCGGCGCATCTTTGTCCTCAGGTGTCGCAAATCTCCATCCTTTCTCTTGCATGTGCCAATGTACCGATGTATATGGAATTATGTCTTCGAGACCTTTGAGCTTTCGAACGATGAGGGTGCGGTGGGCCCAGGGGCAGGCGTAAGAGACCTAAAGGTCAAAGGTCAGCAACCAAAGCCTTTTTTCACATAATGCCTAGAAGGGATACTCACATAAAGGTGGTACCGTCCCTTTTCTGGGGGAAACTCTCCTCCCTTTTGAATAAAGTTCCGGAACTGTGATTGGCCTCTTTTGAACTCCCCAGATTTGTCGCTTGGTGCGACCCAATCGGTGATCTTCCCTTCGGTCTACTTCCCAATTAGCCTCTCCCCTGTACGCAGTAAGTTGCATGGGATTCAAACCATCTTTGTAGAACTGAAGATTGTGCGGTGATGTGAGTTCAGGTGTCTTCCCGGGTTTGCAGATATGCGAATTGCTCTGGATAGCATCAAGAAATTGAAGCGCTGGATGGTGAAGCTTTATGCTAGCATCGGCGGGGATATGAGTGGTGATGGCGTTGCTTTAGTGGTTGATAAATCCTGCAGGGGTGCTTGCTAATGATAATGCAAGGCTAGGCTATCTGCTAACCTTATTGTAAGCGAGGCGAGGGCTTGCTGCGGGGCACTGACAAAGCAAGAAAGGAGACATGTTAGTGGGGGAGTTGACCCCCACTCGAAAGTACGGCTATTTGTCATTGCTGGTCATTTCATGTGCAAATAGTGGCAGTATTATTAATGCTTGAGTTGAAGTGATTTCTATTTGGTAAAACCTTCGTAATCTTGGTCTTCATGCCATATGCTTTCTCTCTAGTTGCCGTGGGCCAATAAACACTTCTCCGTAAGAATGCTGTGCAGCCATCAATCGTTATTCATTTACACCATCCCCCATCCTTCAGTTTCCCATCTTCATCATGATATAAGGAACCTCGACGTCCTCGCCACTTTGGTCCTCCACACAAATCTCAAAAATGACGTTTTTCTGATGATCTGGGATCGGCTTCTTCGAGATATGGGCCACAAGGTCACTCAATTTCATTGGATACCTGTCCTTGAGCTTGCTAGCCTGGAAGAAGTTTGCGTACAGAAGGCTAACCCCAGAGCTCAACATCGTGATAGTAAGGCCCTTTTCGTCGAAGTGGGTGATGAGCTCTTGTAATGTAATGTTCTCAACCTCAAATCGATCCCACAGCTTGTCAATGGAAACTTCGCCGTCTTTGCCTTTGTACTTGTCCTTTGGGCTTGCAATGGGCTCGCTGAAGCCGAAGAATGGTAGGGCAAGATTGACAAAGCCATTCTTGAATTGTTCAAGATCGTTCTTTCCATCAATGATCTTGTAGAATTCTAGAATTACAAGTCCGGTGACAAGAGCTGTTGTTGTGGCAATAGCAGGGATGATCTTTCCGGCAATGAACTTCGTTTTGTGCCTATCTGCAAGCTCGATCTTGTAGTTCTCGGCTCGCAGGTTGCTTGCCGCTGTGATGAAATCGATGTGATAGTTGGTGTCATCGTCTTTCTCGAATTCAACAGGCTGAAGCTTGAAGCCAGCCAATTGCTTCGGTTCTGGGAGCTTGTTTGTGATTTCTTGAAGTTCTTCGGTATCATTAAAAGCCGAAGCGTTCGCATTTGGATCCTAAAACGATTAGCTACGGTTTTATCAATTATCAGACAGTGCACTTACTGGCTCACTGTCATCGGCCTGGATTTTTACGGCAGAGCTAGGTGAGAAGTCGGGAATGATCATATTGTCCAAAACCTTTTGAATAGTGTTTGGATCCAACTCTTTGGTGTTGATTCCATAGTTAAAAGCATGAAGATTGGCTCCAGAAACAATGAAGGTCCAATGGAATTCATTCTTAGGATCGAATTTCAATGGGTCAGGCGCACGTTTTGGTCCCGACCAAAATGCAGCTCCGCTGGATGAAACAGAGTCCTTCGGGAAATTGTATAACAGTTGCTGAATAGCATTGTTGTACTGCTTTTCAAATTGAAGGCGGGCCCACTTGATGCAGTCCTCCACGCTGAGTGGTTTGTCTTCAACTAGAAAGTCTCGGATGGTTTCCAGTGTAGCCTTTTCGTTCCCACCTTGTTTCAAGGTAGTCTCGAGATAATTGGGTTGGTTGAGATAGAGATTGACAGTCTCAGCAGGCTTCACAAAGTAAGATTCGAATAATTCTCTTGCCCACGCAATGGTATGCTCAATCTTGTTGGGGAAGCTTCGCAATGTACACATTGGGAATGACTGTTCGGGCGGATCCTGAGAGCTAGAATAGGATTCTGTCAAGTGAGGAATGATAACTTGAGTGTTACCCTTTGTTCCTAATGTACCGCTTTCCAGAAGTGGCTTTCGGAAAAATACGCATCGGCGATCAACGTACGTACGGGCGTCAACATTATCGAGGGCATTAGTGACTCCGTCCAAGGAATTCCAGAAATCTTCGTGAAAAATGTGCTCCGTATCCTGGCCTACTCTGTCGCGCATCGTGACAATGTGACCTTGCAGATCTGGGTTCATCGCCTGAACCGCCGCTGCGGCACAATCACTCTTCAGCTTCCCAACATCTTTGGGTCTGAAAAGAAATTGGCGGTTGAGGTTGCTCTTCTCGATTGAGTCCATATCCGTGACGTTAATCTTGCCTTTGGGGCCAACGGCAAGACCGATCATTGCCCAATTCTTCAGCATTTCGCACCCGATAGCACCGGCACCAACCAAGAACTGAGTGATATTTCCCAGCTTTTCCTGGAATTCGCGTCCAAAGACTGCAATTTGACCATCATAACGAGAATTCAAAGGTTTGCATAGCTCTTCTGATCGAGCCGAGTTGGTCGGAAGGGACTCCAAAGAGTCGAAATAGAGCCACTGGTCGATAGGGTGAAATTTACCCGACACTGCCTTCAACACTTCTTGGGCAGCCAGGCCACCAAAGAAAGCGGCCATTGGACTCAGATCGCCCTGAGCTTGATAGCTCAACTCTAAAAGCAGCTTTTCATCAAGCTCAACGTCTAACTTTTCCTGCTTCACAAAAGCTTGTGCTGAACCGATGACAATAGCAGCGTCATCCTTGTGCATTGGTCTAGGCAAATGACCGTGTTGTTCAGCAAATGCGTGTAAAGCCTGGAATCCAATGTGCAGCTGTTGAGGTCTGTCGAATTTTGCGTAGTCAGAAATGAGAAACTCGGGGCTTTTAATCGAGGCGGATACGGGTTTGAAATCGATAAATTTGGGCATCTTGACCTGCTGGTAAATGCCGCCCTTTTTGTAGGTGCCAAGACCCGAGACATCTCCGATCGAGAAAGTATACGGTCCTTTTACAGTGACTTTCCGTGGTTCGGCAGAATTCAATGCCTCCATTCCCACCAACTCGGTGAAGGTGACAAAGTCACCATCTTCAAGTCCATGTCTAGTTTCATCCAAGGCAGATACCAATCCCTCTTCATCGATTCCTGCAACTATTCCGCTGACAGGTGTTTCTCCTGTTGGATCGATAACGGTGAAGTTCTTCCCAAAATCGCAAAATATTGACCCAAAGAGACCAAATGTGTCCGCCACAACGAGGTATATCCCCTTCGAATGTAGATAGTCGCCAACAATGATCTGGTCTTTGATTGGGGTATTTGTAAGCACGACGACTTGGTACTTGTCGAATTGGGAGAGGTTAGATGTCAAGCTACGACTTCTATTAGTAAGGGAACTCTTGTTGCGACAACCAACATACCTGCTTGATTCGTGAACAGAAACCGGGGTGTACGCATTCAATTCCGCAATCCGGGGTGCTGTTACTGCGGCTCTGGGCTTGCCAACATCTTCAGGATGAAGGAAAAATTGAGACGACAGGTCTGCGATAGCGGCGGGGGCGGGGTCGTAGACCGTCAAACTCTTAACGCCTGCGAGTGCAATATTCTTCGCAATCTCGACACCAAGACCTTTCAGACCAACGATAAGAACGTTCGAAGCGCTCATCCGTTTCATAGCCTCGTGTCCAAGAACATAAAGCTGTCGGCTATAAAGTGACTCGTCGATGTCATTATTGCTAACCACCGACTCGTCGACCTGCATTTTGGTATCCATATCGACGTCTTTGGCTTCCTGCGCACCAGAAATATCAGCTTTTGGATCAGCAGAGGTAGGGGTATGTTGCAGATCGAGAACCAAGCTCGCATGAGGGCCGTCCCGTTGTTGCATGAAAAGGCGTCTACTTACAGTCATGACTCGTTTGTGTGGTGGAGAGGAGTCCGTGTTGGACAGTTTGCGCTTCCCCAGCTTGCTCTCACCGTTGGACGTTATCTGGGCAGGAATTTTGGCGTTTGGATATCGTCCCAGGCGTGTACGAGGTCCTCGATATTTTAAATAGCCTCGGTGTTCGACACTTCAAGAGCTCGAATGACTTGCTGGGGACGGTTACTCGGGGGTTGGGACGTGGAAGTTGGAGACTACTTCGTAGAGCATCAAAATTCAAGATGTGGTGTAGTGGTGAATGTATGGTGAATTCTAGATGTGCAAGAAGAAACTGTCACGTATTGAGGAGGAAGAGAAGGCAGCCGTGTCGTTCAGAGAGCCTCACGCATCGAAACCTCTAGCAACCGAATCCCTGCCTGAGTGTAATCCACAAGCTGCCTGAAACTGTCTTGTATTGCCTGAGGCCACATCGCGGGGTTAGTAATAGTCCGACCAAGAGCGCTAGAGCTGACAGGAGGTTCTAAAACCTTCCAGGGCGTGACTCCTCGGGAGTAAAAGAAGCACGCAATACCGCGGGTCGAAGCCGGCTTCCGGCTGTGTCATGCTATACTTTGCCTCTGATCTTTTATGTGTTCGCCGCTCGCGCCTTGATCAGCATGGACATTGGGCATTGCATAGCCCTCGGCCCATGTCATGTTCCAGAATGGCTCAACCGGGTATTCTTCGGTGATCTTTGACCCCGCCATCCATCTGAGCCCAGAAATTTACGCAGAAAAGATTCGAAAACGGGCACACGGAATAAGCAGCATGACATCTTACACATCCTCCTCGGACGATCGCCAAGCAGTTTCAGCTGCCATCCAGATTTTCCACGTGGATGTTGCTTCGTTCAAGGGGCGGGGAGCCTGTTCCGCTTCAACACATGCAAGCACGAGGTCACGAAAGGCAATCAAGCATTTTGCAGAAGTATCTCCGGTATATTGATCCCCAATTCAGCTATTGCTAGTGCTAGCCTGAGCCACCCCGAACCTGGTATCAACGTGAAGAAGAAGAAAAGTGCTTGAAGGGGTACCCTTAGTTGACCTTTTGGAGCTCAACATCGCTAGGACTAAATCAGCTGGGTTCTGGAGAGGAGGCATGGGAAACTCACAAGATAAGGGAGGAGTGAGGGGGGATGTGACCGGGGAAACCACTACATGCGTGTCAGTTCTGATCCTAGTCTGCGGCTTGTAAATCGAGATTGCGATCGATCGACATAACCAGGGTTTGAGCTCGAGTTGCGAAGGGAATTTTGGAGCACAACGAGACTGTAAACTCCGTTCAGATCTAGGGTTTCTTACCGATCACCGTACGCGTAGTCACTTTGAATGGTTAGCCTCAATTCCCCGTGGCCTAGAAATTCCTAGAGCTTACGATGTAATGTCGAGTGTTGCCTTCTCACCAACCTTCATGGTAGTAACACCCTCATCCCAACCTGTGCCATGTCAATGAATGTTTTTTTTATGGGTGGAAAGCTATAGCGCACCCTTGATGACCATTCCTACGCCAATGGCAACAACAAAAGGACCCCGGCCAGCAGAAGAGTCGAATCTGGGAGAGAGCAAGGTTAGCTCTCGAGGCTCTTGCGGTGGAGGGGTAGCGGGGTTGGATGGAGAGGAGGAAAAGCTTACTGTGTGCCTTTGTTGTTGGGCTTGTTGGTGTCCTTCAAGTAGCCGGTGTATTGGATAGTGACGGTATCACCGACCTTGGGGATGGGTCCATTGCCCTCTTCAAGAATAGTCTTATGAACACCCATGATTGCGGTAGTGGTTGTGAAGCTTCGATGTGTAGGAATTCGTGCAAGTTTTGTAGTGGACAGACGAAGTTGGAAACGTTGAGAGAGAGAGAACATGTGTGGAGAAGCAGCAGGTCAATATGGCGGGGACGTCAACACTTTATATCTGGCTAGTGGAAGTTAGACGAACAAGCGGGAGATTTTGAGGTAAGGGGGACATGCGTAGTCCTGGCCTTAGTTGTGCATGGCGGTTCCCAGTGTCCCACATTTCTAGGAACACAGGATCCAAACAGCTTAAGCTTCGAACCTCGCAGCATATCGGGAGGTTAGCAGCAAGAGATAATGTCATGGAGGCTTGCTACCTGGCTACCCGGCTACCTACTTGATACCTGGCTACCTTACTACAGTACACACCTTCGACCTTGCTGCCTTCGTGCCTTCGTGCCTTGCTCCGTCCTGTCCTGTCTTTGTCTCAACGCTCGTCCTGGCCTTGGCTTACCACATTCTGCCAGTGCCATCGTCTAATCGCCGTTGCCGCCACAATCCCGACCATTTTTTTCTTCTTTTTCCCATGATGCCCCGTTTCTGGCCACGCTTTACCACAAAGCAGACTCTGCGGTCCTCAAATCGCCTTCAGCCTACGGGGACACCGCCGCGCAGCGCACATCGATCGCAGCCCGCAGACTGGCTGCGAGGCTAGTATGGGTATGGGCGGCGGCGATGCATCTTTCCTTGGGCCAGTGCTTTTCCGATTGTGGCTTTCCGAGAGACACGGGGGTGACGGTTGGACTCGCAGTGCCAGAGCCAGTGCCAGAGCCAGTGCCAGTCGAAGCATCAGTTCTATTGGGCCTCACGTTGTCCGTTGAGCCGTACCTAGATCCTACCTAGGTACGCGTTCGCAGCTCCTGCTTCTGGTCTCAACCCGAGCCCTGCTCCGCCAGGCACGAGCTCGAGGAGACGGACAAGCTACCAGTACGGTGCGGTATGTTGATACCGGAAAAGCCTTCGTATGAGCGTATGAGGTGCCTGACAAAAGCTGCCAATGCAGATACAGATGCACGCACTACCGAGTTTGAAGCCTCGCCTCATGCTCCACGAATCGGAACCTCTGTCCGCGGACGAGGTCGTATGCGGTGCGAGGGTCTGCGATCAAAATATCCCGGAATCAAACGATCAATCCCTTTCTCTTGGAACCCCCTCTTGCTCTGGGTCTTTACCACCTGGGCAACGCCCGTCTGTGATATAGCATCGTATTACAGCGGTTTGCGCGCGTCCTCAGCAAGCGAAGCTCAACGGTGACGACGGCGTTAACCACGGCTATGCGCCGACCTCTATACACGCACAGGCCAGTGTATGATGGCCAGAGATCGGCCACTGCAACACCTGGAAAATGAATATGGGACGACGTTTGACAAATTGACGGGTGTCGAGGACTTTGGAAGACCTGCCACATCTGATCTTTCGCGCTTGGCTGCTTAACATCCCACGTATACCCCACGGCTTCACTGCAAGGGTCAACGAATCTTCTGTCTTCTATTTGATGTGAAGCTACATGTGCTGTGTCACCAAATCCATCCAAGAATCCTCTACTTTCTTGCATTGTTGCTGCCATCAGCAGAACTTCAGAAGCCTGGCCTGCCTGGAGCTCGAAGCATCCACCGCGAATGGAGATATGCATCTTGCATTTTACCTTCTCGCCCGTCACATCCGAGAAAAATGTCCGAGGCTGCGGCCCTGTCCACCTAGACCGGCAAGGGCCCCTTCTTCTCGGAAGATGTTCCTCGGCACATATAGGGGGGGCCTTCTATACAGAAATCTGATGGAAGGAGTGTTGGAACATGGATTATTATTAAAGAGAAAACTCTTCGGTGAGCACTGCTACAATATATGTCTGCATTATTACTGTTCAACCCCCCTTACGTCCGTGTTGTGGTTTCATTCCTGCTCTTCCTCACTGACCTCACACTTTCTCTTGATGGCGCGACCCTTGATCCTCCAGATTGAGGCTCATGGCTGAATTGCTCAAATTCAAGTGGGGCACATCGATTGAAGTTCACGTGATATATTCGCTTCCACCCATCCTTCAGAAGGGGGTAACTTCCAAGTGCAAGCTTTGAACTTGCCTTTTTTTTGCTTCAGGCTGCAAACATTTAGTGTGTTGTTCAAAAATCAGGATTGCTTGGGCCCCTGTTCCTAATTGCTGACCAGATACAGCACCTCCTTTTCCACATTCGATGCGAGAATGGCTGTGTGACAGCCAACAACGGAGAGAACTTGTACGCTTCACATCCGTATTGTGTAGATCAGAAGCCAATCTTGGCAGGTCGGCATGTTGGTCCGTCGCCTGGCTACATAGGAACTAGCTCCAACCAATACGTGGTGGATTTTAAGATACTCGGTTTGTTTCGAAACATATGAGCATCAAACGTTATCTTACGCCGCGCATCATATAGTTATCGATCAGGCTCCGACATACAGTATTTGAGTTCGATGGAAGCCTTCCGACACCCCCGGAGAATTATAACAGCTAGGCCATGCATATGATCTTATTATGACGGTGATACTGTATGCAGATTCATCTATACCCATGACTGCTTGTTGCAAATTTGAATTCAGTCCTAGAGGCGGGGCTATGCGTCAATTGCTCTGCAACCATCTTTTGCAACCCTGGGCCCTATTACGAGATGGGGATTGTCGAATGACTTGTGGTTCTTTGCCTCTTCGCTGCTGATCTTGCTGCCTTTATTCTGCCTGCGGAATCAAGGCTCGATTGGAGCCACGAACTTTTCGCGCCATCCCAATGCTTTTCACCCAGAGCAAATGCCGCTGACTTACTTTTGCTCATATCATCCGACCGAATAGCAGGAAGGTTCCACAACAACTTGCGTGCCGTCCCGCAACGCTTATGCTATCTGAAGCCGGCAGTCGGCCTTACCGCCCTCTCCACGCGCCCTCCGAGGACACCTAACTCTATCCCTGGTCAATAAACGATCATCTTGGAATATCCATTTAGGACTTCGGGATTGGGTTTCCGCATGCAAGGGAAGTTGACCCTCACAGGCTCAATTCATCCTTTGCCCCTTCATTTTTGACGTTGGGGAATTCTTTGGTTGACTCCTGGTTACCTGGTTCGATAAACCTCAATACAACAAATGAAGCTATTCGCTAATCTCGAGTTTTACAATGCTGAAGCCTCTCGTCAAATTTACATTCACACGATCCAGGATTCCAAGGCGGAAGCTTGTGGGGTAAGATGCCTCTTGAAGTTCAGTGGGTGCTGCGGCCATCTTCGATGGATTCGCTGTAGCTCGGCGTTCTTCACCATGTGCACAATATTGTATTCCTCCTACAGCAGTAAAAAAAACTGTTTGTGCCGTCGCGATTAACAGAACATGCCAAGTGCGGAATTCTAATCCTTTGGATATCGGTGGAGGAAAGCACTACACCGCGTATTCGGGATTCAGCCTATCGACACAAAACGGGTATTGGCCTCTGTTGGTGTCTGGCATAATTCATAATTTGAATTGGTCCCTAAGGCATAATACCTCCTTCCATGCTGCACTCTGCGGACTGGTGTGATGGTGTCGATTCATTCTCGCTCAAAGACTACCACGAGCTGGCTGGCTTGCATGGAGCTCAGGTGATTCCTTTGCACCCTTTGATGCGAAGCCAAGGCACTTCCCCACCATTTGATCGCCGAACTTCAGTCCCGAACAATCTGCCACTCAGCATCACCATTCTATTTACATATTGAAATGCGTCATAATATCGCCCAGGCTGCCGAGTTCCCGATGTTGGACCTTTTGGCTTTCTTCTGCGCTTATATGGTTTCTACTACGAAGTTTCCCTCGAATTTCCCAACGACAGTGGGTAAACGCTCTCGCCATTTCTATTCAGCATCAAAATACCGCGACCACAGGCTTGTGGGGATGTGTGTACGAGCCTGTCATTTCCGGCAGATGTTATCAGCGAAACGAAAGCCGCGATATCATACATTGATAGCACCAGCAGAACGCTGAATTGTGGATTACGCTGGACCCAGCTTCTACGAGTTGCTCTTCCGATATCGCTATTCGATCAATATGCTCTCCACACATTCTATCGAATGCAAAAGTCTCTCCCTATAATATCAGCGTAAATGGGAAACGAGTAGCTGATTCTCCTTTGGTTTTTGGACTTCTTGTAGGCTGTCATGTCTCATTTCTCAACCAGTATTGCTCACGACCAAGGACTGACTTACATCCAGTCGCCAACCTATAACGAATATTTACCTCCGACACATCCCAATGTCTATTTTCTTGACACTTTCAAACGCTGCAATTCATCTCACAATTCAGAGAGAATCCACGACCTGCGGAACATGGCAAGAAAGCAACACTCCTCCCTTTTGCAATGGGTCAATAGCGAGCGATAGACAATTGATCGAGCGGCGTGACTATGGTAATTAATACAATAACATTGTAGGACTAGGATAAGAGAGCGCGTAGCTTAAGCCTGCCACGGCACAGCAGTGTAACTCGTTGAAGCGTCCCGAATATTTTCGACGCCCACAATTGCCATTCCAACTTCCAGCCATGTAATTCGCAGATCCGGATATTTCCAGCATCTAGGAGGAAGTATTTTCGAAGCATGCGCAGAAGGGAATGGAGTTGTCGGAAAGAATACATACCGTTAGCTCGGGGTGGTTTTATACGTCGTATTCTCTGTGGGGTTTGCCGACCACATTCTGTGACTTCATGATAATATGGTTGCACAACTTTTTGCAACTTGTTCTCACTCCCTTCGGCTCCTTCACTCCATTATTCTAAGTCAGTATTTTTGGTCGATATTTTTTGTTGGTTCTTATCGCACGTTCAGCTTCTCATGTCAGTCGTTTCGTCTAGGAATAAAAAATTGACGTTTGAATTATTGCTTCTCTCAACAGTCCATCGAGTACACTAACGCTCGGTGTGCTGTACGTGTTGGAGCCTTCAAACCTTGTTGAAATTTATGCGCAGATTGAGGAAGGGCAGTCGGATGTGTGTTGTGGCAAAACAACTTTCATTCTGCCTCAGCCATCAGGGCCCCTTTTCATCTCGGAAATAAGCGAGAAATCCCAACGGCATCGTTTTAGATCAACAAGCCCCGGCCAATTCAAGTCCAAAGGCGCCGCTTCCAAGTCCGATTGGAGTCAGTCAACAATCAACTTGTTTGGCATCGGTTCCACCAATTGTATTGTTGCTCAGCTTCATGGAGATAAAAGACACACTTCCTTATTCGGTACTTTCCGACCTCGCCTCACCGCAGCCAATCGAATACGAAATATTTTACATCACCTCCACAACGCGACGCAATTCAGCCACGTCTTATAAACAGACGATGGGTGCTTTATGTCACGGTAGGGATGTGAATAGGGGGCGCTTGCAACAACGAAACTTCAAGGATCAAGGTTCTTATATACTCGATCATTTCTTGCAAGACTAGATTAGAGGCCAGTCAAAAAGAGATAAAAGAAGCGATCCTTCCGACCAGACCAAGGCTGAACCCGAGAAATTCTAGTCATGATTACAGACCTTGCGAGTCATGAAAAGTATGCTTTTTTTACCCCGCTTCATATATGGAAAATGAATACGAAACTTCGCGGTCACCAGCCTTCACTATTAACAAATATCGGTGGTCAATTCATTAGTCAAATAGACAATGTCTGATTCTGGACTAAGTCAGAGCAAATGAAGAGAAGAGAGGTGCGGCTTTAATCATATTCTGTTTCAACAATCTTAGTGCTGAATTCAACTTCATTCCGGACAGGTAAAATACAACAAAATTTCAGAAAACAAAAAGATCAGCCCACCGACTCTCGGAACGGGAAGCCAACGGCCATGCATCCTCGGCATTGGGCCGTCTTTCGGGGAAAATATATGTGAGCTACAAGGCTCAAAGCGCACAGTTTTCGTCACAGGCTTTAGCGCCCGAGATGCCGTGTACGAGTATTGATCGGCTTGGTCATTGATTCGTTGCGCACAAAATCACAAAGCGGAGAGGAGTACGAAGTTTCACCCGTCAATGCCGCCTGTACGCTGTACAGCTTAATATTGACAAATGTCGTAGGTCAACTGCATAGATCTCGCACCGTAGCACCAATCGGATTGAGAAGACCAGGTACAGTAAGAAGGAGAGGCGGGGTTCAATAATTATGCTTCAGTTATACTTACCAAGGCTACTATTTGTCACAGACTGAAACACTGACAATCCTCGTGAATCGGCGAGTTCAATAATTCTGTGTCGACTATCGGAAAGGCTCCAGCTCCTCAGTTGTTCACCCCAAATGCTTTTTTCATGGAGCATAACACAAGCCCAATTATAAAAGAAAGCTGAGTGGCTTGCTACCCATCTATTTTTTTCTCTGGTGGGTTTTTGGTTTCAATAGACGGGAAAATTTCTGAAATATCTCAAATTCAAATTTATGCATGGAATAACGCAGTGCAATGCAGAACCCGCAACTTAAGACAACGCAAAATTATAAATCCGCGTCACAAAAGAAATCTTTGCTCTCATCCACACTCTATTTTATTCCACGGCTCTCCTCCTATGACAAGAATGCCACTAAAAATGAAAGATCAACCCCACGAAGTCGTGAATCGTTGAATCATTCCCTCTGCTTCCTTCACAGAGACCATATTCTCCGGCCCAAAAACACCCATGTCGACCTTCCCGTCCCCGTCATATCTGATCTCTATATCAATGGTGGGCTTGGTATAATAGTTAGCATCATTTCCTCAAATCACAAACGGAAACAAAATACCCACCAGATATGCATCCCACTTCCCACTGTCATCCCCTGCTCTCACCACACTCATATCCTCGTCCGGAACTTCATCCACAACCCGCACCACATCTCCGTAATCGCCCTGAGGTCTAAAAATAACCTCATCCCCAGCACCAGAAGCAGAAGAGGTAGATTTAAGTACGTTGACGAAACAATCGACCCTCGTCCCAGCCCATTGATAAATTTCTTCCAGGCTGGCAAATACCATCTCCTTGCTTCCAATCATCCCCACGTCCCGCTGTACCTCTATTGCTATCTCGTCAATTCCCTTATCCAAAGGCGAGTACACACGCAATGGGAGGAGATTCAGTGTCGGCGCCGCTAGGCTGGAGAGATCGTCTCCAAATGGCGCACGGTTTGCGAGGTAAATGCCTATTGTGACTTGGCTTATTGATGAATTAAGGGAAGGTGTTTTACGTGAGATGTGAAGCGCATATTGCTTTCCTGCTGCCGCGAGAAGGAGTGCGTCGATTGTTACGCCGATTTTGGAAGCGGTTTGTTTCAAGGATCGGATTTGGAGTGCAGAGTGGAAGACCTCTGTTTTCTTGTTCCTGGGTAAAGACGGTCTGGTGTTCGTGATTGAGGGAATAGCGGTAGAGGCTAGGTAGGAGATCCATTTTTCTTTCGTTGCCGGTTTGGTGGTGAGTGAGTGAGCTATGAATGTTTTGAATTCTCCATGGGCAGGTGATTGCAATTCCTTTACGAGGTAGAGTGATTTGAGCTCTTCGATTAGTAGTGGAAGACTGATGCCATCGTAGAGAGCGTGATGAATTCTCAACTTCAACGTCGTCTCACACTTCTCAGACTCTTCGATGATCAAATTCAAGGGCGGTGAGCTCAAATTAGCCTTTGCAGGATTGATGGAGTTATAAATGACCTCGTTCTTCGGATTCTTGTAAATGACTTGAACGACTTCGGCTCCAACTTCCAGGAAGCCAGTTCGAAGTATGTCATGTCTCTTGAGCAATTGCTTCCAAGCACCATCCAGAAGTTGCTTGTTGATTCCGCTAGGGATTGCATAGCTAAATATCGGGTAGAAAAGAACTCCGTGAGAAGTCTGCCACTGCCTAATCATGTACAATTGACCAGCTGTGACGGGTATGACTTGCTGAATCTCCCCAAACTCCTCATCTAATTCCTTCAGATGGGTGGACAGGCCAAGCTTATAAACGGCGTCGGTCAAAATCTTATCGACATCCATTGGCTTTTGTTGGCTTGTTGGTTTAGCGCGAGTAACACAGTTCGCCATAGCCGAGATCGTCTGCTCTTTGAGAATTTCGGAGACACTAATCTTGATCCCATGGCCTCTGAGTAGAGCAGGAAGTTTGAGAATCAGAATAGAATCAAGCCCAAGATGGAAAATCGTCAAATCCTTGAGAATTGCTTCCTCAGGGACACCTGAAATATCGCGAAGCGCCTTACGGATCTTGACTTCTACCTCTGACCATTCCTGATCTGCATTATTTATAGTGGGGGTCTTTGCGGACGCGTTGTGAACATTGCGGGTCTTGAATTTTGGCAGACCGCAGACTGATATTCCGTCGGAATTTGAAATAATAGTAGGATATTGCACGTTCGTGATCATGCGTTCGAGAACGGTGTCTAGGGCCTTAATAATTTGATGTGTTTCGTCCTCCGTCCTAGCAGTCGATTTGCAAGCCGTGGTCCAGATAAGATTATCATCAACAATCTCCATATCGACACACACGAGAAATTCAACCTCCGAAGCGCCATATACAGATTCATAAAGCGATTCTCTTGTGGCATTTCCTCGACGGCCTTGGTAGATAAAGAGAGTGTCAAACAAAGTCGTATCACTGTTGGCATGCCGATCCTTCCTTGAAGCGAGAGCGTATGCTTGCACTGTACCCAGAGGGAAATGTTGATACTGCCGTGTTGTGTCACCCAGCTCTTGCATGTAGCTGAGCATCTCAGCCAAGTTTCCATGCAGCACTGATCTCACTGCCACAGTATTCATCAATGGAAACATGACTTCTTTGGCTTCTTCTGAGTCACGACAAGAGAGCACCGAACCAAATACAACGTCAAGTTGGCCGATTAATTGCGCAAGTACCAACGCCCAGCATGTTTGGCCAAGTGTCTGCAAAGTAATTCTTGAGGACTTGCAGAGACTCTCAATGGCTCCAAGTGACATTCGAGATTTCTTTTCCAGGCGGTGGACAATCGATTGTGTTTGTTTGGATACCTCTTGCTTTGGGAATGCCGCCGGTGGCAAATTCGAAAGAGTTGCCTTCCAAAAACGTTTGGCGTCGTCATTCGTGGACTGGACAACTTGCTCCAAGAAAGGCATGAAATCCGGCCTGGGAGAGAATTCTCCATGATACGCTTCGTAAATATCTTCGTGAAGGGACTGAATGGAGGTTCCGTCATATAATGCGTGTGATACAGCCAAGATTAAGTATCGTATTTCACCATCAGTGACGAAGTGTACCTGGAATAGTGCTTGACAAGCCGAAGCCATGCTAATACAATTAACTCGGAATTCATTCATGAATTCCTCAAGGCTTTTTTCTGCAGGAAGTGTATGCGTTGAAATAACTAGTTCGTTTTGTCCTGCTCTGTGAATGACCTGAGCGAAGCTTACAGACAATTGAGGATCATCAACCTCGATGAATCTGGCGCGGAGAATTGGTGATTTGACGACTACCATTCTCACGGATGCTTCCAATCGAACCAGATCCACATTAGCATGAATTCTCGAAGCCTCAATGTTGAAGTATCTTTTAAACTTGGAATTGAGCATCTCGTTGACAATACTCTGCTGGAGGGGAGTAGCAGGCAAAACAGCTTCAACATCGTCGGGCAGCTTGCCAGAATCTTGCAGATAGCTCTTAAGGTTTTGGCACATATTCTGGAGTAACTTGTCAGAGCCCGTTGTTTCTTGACCAGCAAATGCCGATAAATTGCTTGCCAACTTAAAGATTGTCTGGCTTTTGATGATGACGCTGACAGGAATGTTGATATGCTGCTTTTTCAATCGCGACGAAAGTTTGATCACATCGATACTGTCTAAACCTAATTCGAAGATTGAAGATTTTTCGTGAATTAAGTGTGTCTCGATTTTCGCAAGCGATGCAATCTCCGTTCTCATTATCTCAGTCTCTTTAGTCCACGCAAAGGATTTGTCGGGATGATCTGGATAAGTCGTGCTTGACGGTTCCAACGCAGGCCCCTTGCTAAAAGCCTCGATATCAATTGGGATAGAATTGTTATTAAGAACATTGCTTTTGCCATCATTCTTGAGGATACCCCGAAGTGCCTTTCCCACAAGCTCCAACAAACCATTGGCACGTGACTGATTCAAGACTGAGCCTTGTGCAACAAGTGCTAGGCAGAGTCGGTTTCCTTCCGCGTTCAAGGTAGCTTCAAACGCAAGTGGATAATCGGCAACTGGGTCATCCTCCACCTGAGTCCAAAAGTTTCGTGCAAAAGTCTCGTCTTCGGGTTCTGACCGCTGAAAAACGAACAACGACTCGAAAAGGGGTTGGCCAGGTTTTGCAGGGCTCCATTTCTGAATATCTTTGAGAGGGGTCTGTTGAAAATCCTGCATTTTCATGTTGAATTGATGGCACTTCGAAATTAGAGTTGCAAATGTCATGCCAGGCTCGATTAAAAAGTGGAAAGGTACAGTGTTGAAAAGAGGGCCGATGACCTCTTCAGCGCCTTCGAAGTCGATAGCTCGGCCAGATGTGACGACTCCTATGGTAAGGTTGGGAGATAAAACCGTCGTTAATATCGATAGCCAAACAGCTTGAATGACGGCTTGAGGAGTGACACCCATTCTCTTTCGAAAGCTCTCCAATTCATGAATGCCGTCTAGGGTGCTTGTTGCTAGAATATCGCTCTGTGATCCTGGCAATTGAAGGATTGGCTGATGGGACCAGTTCTTAAGATGTTCAGTCCAGAAATGCTGCTCTCCGAGCATTCTCGCCAGAGGCCCGAATGGCAATGATGATTGAAAGGTGGGACCGTAGTCAATTTCCCCAGGCTTATGATACTCCTCGGCAACTCGCCGGAGAAGCATTGTTAAGCTATTGCCATCGTACAAGCCATGAAATATCCGAAGGGTAACAATATTACCCAATGAACCTGGTTGAAGGCTAAGTTTGTAGGGAGTCTGAAGCGCTTCTGACTTCCCCATGTTCTCGTATTGAACGCTAGAGTTGCCCCACGATACCTTGACTGATTTCAGAACCATTTGCGCGTAACCATCATCGGTAACCACAAACTTCGTGCGGAGAATCTGTAGTTGAACAACTGCGCGCTCCCAGGCCGAAAGAAACTTTTCGGGATCAATGTTTTCGTTCAGATTGAACCCGAAGCTATTGAAGTAGAGAGCAAAATCATTCTCGAGAAAGCGGTAGATCATACCCTCTTGCACTGGTGTGCAAGGAGAAATGCATTCCACGTCTCCACTCTCAATGGATAGTTCCCGACAGACACTGGCCATATGCTTCTGCGAGAATGCAGCGATATGCTGAGTCGCTGCAACATATGCATTTTCTTGTCTCTGGCCAACTTCCCCAATACTGCTTAGAGCAGTCACCAATCCTCCAATGCTAGGATTGTTCTTTACGGTTGAAATCTTAGCGTTTTTCAAGCCCGGCCTTCTGCAAACTGCGAGAGAATCCAATTATTGAAATTGAATCGAGGCCCAGCTCGAAAATATTCGAATCACGAGTCAATGCCAAGGTCTCGGCTTCTAGCACTTTGGCAATAATGGCGAGAACCCTCTTCTCACCAGTACTCCAATCCATATTTCCTTTACTCGAATGGCTGAGCTTCTGCATGTCGTCAACACTAAGAGTATTGTAAATAGAAGCCAGTTGTTTGACATCTGCTTTATTGTTCGCATTAAGTGGTAGATATTTTATTGGAACAAAATGCGTTGGGACCATATAGCCGGGAAGTCGCGCCTTGCAGGAATCTCTTATCTCAGGAATCATGCTCGCAGGTGCTATAGCTTCCGATTGTACTTTGACGGAAAAGAATGTAACTAGTTGTTCTTTTTGCTGAGTGGTATGCTTGAGCACAAGTGTGACAACATCCTGCAAGACATTCGTGCCCTTTTTGATGACTTCGTTAATTTCGCCGAGTTCAAGACGTTGACCTCGCAATTTGATTTGATCGTCGGCACGACCCAGAAATATAAAGCTCCCATCGTGGAGTATTCTCACGAGATCGCCAGTCCTGTATACACGCTCGTTGAAAGATTTCAAGATGGGAAATCTTTCGGTCGTTAATTCGTGACGATTGAGGTATCCCTTCCCAACTAACTTCCCAGAAACACAAAGTTCGCCGACACCTCCACGCAGAACTGGCAAATCAGTACCGGGCTTGAGAACGAAAGATCCCACGTTATCGAATTGAGGTCCAATATTCGAAGGCTTTCCGTTTCTAGGTACACGTGGATACATTGTGACACCAATTGTAGCTTCTGTAGGCCCATACCCGTTGTAAATACAGGCATGTTCACCCCAAACGTCAAGAATTTCTTGCTTAAGTTGTTCACCACCAGTGATGAAGACACCTTTGCACAAGGAAGGAACATCGTCAGGATGAAGAAGACGAGCGAGACTCGGAGTAAGGTCGATATGTGTAATTCCCAGTTGTTTGACTGCGCCAGGAATATCCTCGAATATGAGATCTCGAGGCGCAGAAGCCACACAAATGCCAACACTCCAACTCCAGAATTGTTCCAATACGCTAACATCGAAGTGGAAGGATGCGAACTGGAGCCATTTCGATTCTTCAGTCCAGTGATCCGCAAAAAGTCGTTGAAAGGATAGCATAGCCTGAACGGAATTTTCATGAGTCAGGAGACACCCTTTTGGTGTACCAGTTGTCCCGGATGTGTACAAACAGTAAGCGACGTCTTGCGAGCTTACTTCTCTAGACAGTGTCGGCTTATTGGCCACTTCATCACTGTACGCTCCTGGAGAATCCAAAGGAATAATTTCCTTATCAATAAGTTGCTTAATACTTTGACCAGGCTTGCCAGCGGTGAGAACTAGTTGTGCTCCGGAGTCTTCAATAATGAAACGTTGTCGATCAACAGGCGCATTCGGGTCCAAAGCAACATATGCACAGCCAGCTTTAAGTATACCAATTATTGCAAATGAAGCCTCCGGGCATTTATCAAAACAGATTGCAATAATCTGGCCTGTCTTGATATTCCTCTTGATGAGTAGTTGGGCAATCCTGTTTGCTTCTCCATCGAGTTGTTCGTAGGTCCAAGACCTGCAATTCAACTTGCCGGGCCCGAGGCAAGTTGCAAATTCAAGCGCCTTCTTGTTTGGCCACAATTTAGCCCCTCTCTCGACAAACCCATGCAAAAGATTGATAGTGGTTGGCAACTCGAATTCTTTGACTGGCGTGATTGACAACAAGTCCTTCACAATTTTTGGGGATAAATCACTAGCGCCCTTAGGATTTTCCAAAGTATCCAGTAAAAAGCGCTTCGTACTGTCTCAGTATGATCTCGGAATGCTCTACGGGCATGATGTCTTCCCTGAAGGTCAACCGTAGAATGATTTTTCCGGACAAAAGAGGCTGTACTTCCATCGAAATCGCATAATCAACTGAAGCTTCATCTCGCACAATTTTCCACGGCGGTGCAGTGCTATCTGGAAATTCGATCAATTTCTGATATGCGAATAAAGTATCAAAAATCCTCCCTTCAGGAAATCCAGCCCATTTCTGAATCAATGTCAGAGGTGTGAATTGATGTTTATGTAGTAGTGCGTTAGATTTCATGGTCCTTGATAGCAGATCCGCATTTGTCCCACTTATCTCGCACCGTACTGGGAGCGTCACGATGCTTGGGAAGGAGATGTAACTTGCGTCTTCGTGAATGGATCGACCGGAAAGTGTCATGCCAAATGTAGTAGAAGTCTCTCCGGTGTACGCGGCAAGAATCTTTGCCCACGTCGCTTGTCCAGCCGCTTGCACCGTGACTCCATTCTGCCTGCAGCTCTCCTCAAGTTGAGCTAGAGACTTCTGGCAGATGATCTCCCGGACGCCGCTGGCGGAAACAGACACATGGAGAGGGCTTAGATCTGGAAATCGGTTGACAACAATTCTGTTCTCTTCACTTCGCCAAAAGAGCTTCTTGGCTTCTATACCTTCCTCGCTGTCACAAAGAATCGCTCCAAGCAACAATGTAATCGGCGGTCGACTAGAAATAGATTCTAAAGCGTACGCTTTCGCAACATCTCCCAGGATCATTTGAATAGACTGTGCATCATATAATGCATGGTGCGCTGTGAATTTCAACATGTGCTTGCCATATTTTCCCAGGAGAGTCAAAATCCATGGCCTTTGAATGTTTACAACGAATGTTGAATCGCTGGCCTCACCCTCATACCATGGTAACGAAAATTGTTCATTTTTGTACATTACCATCACGAAGGGGTGTTTTTGTTCATCAGTTGGCACAAAACATGTGCGAAGCATAGCATGCTTTGCGCGGGTGGCAACCCAAGCATGTTTGAGTTGTGAGATAGAGACATCCGATGACAATTCCATCCACATGCTATTCACATATTCTACTCCGTTAGAATGCAGGCTTTGTGCAACCATTCCTTGCTGAACAACCGTGCAAGGTCGAACAGCCTCGATTTTGTCCGAAGTTATTTTCTCTCTGGTACAAATAGACTCCCTATAGGTCTTGTCGAAAGTCTCGAAATCGTAGCTGACGTGCTCGGGGTTCTTGTCACGACGTTGTGCGAGAAAAGAGTTCAGCTGAGCAATAGTAGGGTGCTCCAAAATGTCGCTAGCCGTAACTGTATGGCCTAGTTTTCGGAGACGGGTGGCAACTTGGACTGTGTTGATGCTATCGAGCCCAAGTCGGAAGATGCTCATATCTCTGCCTATTCTGTATAATGGGACACTAGTGAACGTTGAGAGAATACCCCGAATCTGCTTCTCTTCTGGAGTGAAAACCTTCGTCGAGGAAGGAGTCCCGACTTCCGTAGGCTTGGCTTCTGCTTTGCGGATGGAATTTGCAAGAATCCGGTCTTTTGCTTCGGAATCCAGAAGTTGACGACGAGGATTTTCAAGTGAGGCTTGTATCCTCTCACTAAAGGATTTGAGAAGAGCGGCACAGCTATCTGAAGAAATAGCGGACGTGTGAGAATGTAAAATGATCTCAAGGGTATCTTCGCTGTGTTTCGGTACAACCTCGCAAACAAGGGGCAAATCTATGGTGCCGTCATCCTCTAAGATGGACCAAATAGTAGAATCTAAATCTCTAGGCGATTGTTGTAGAATGAATAGGGTATCAAAAAGGCGTGAGCCATCAGGGCTGAATTTGGACTGTGTTCGACGCAAAGGAGTGAGCTGAAATGAGAGCGAGTTGGCGTTGAGGGCTTGAAATTTGCGGAATGCTTCTAAATATGACAAAGTGTGAATTCTTTGGAGCCGTGCTGGAATAGTGTTGAAGCAAGGCGCGACAAGGCGTTCAATTCCTTCTACCGGAACCGTACGGCCACTGACAACGTTACCGAAACACACATCTTCGTCCTGCAAATGTTCAGACAGAATGCTGCTCCAAACTGCATGACACACTGCGAGAAGAGAGGTGCTGTGGTTTTTGACGAATTTTTCAATCCACGTGAGTGGGCATGCTGCCTTGATACGCTGGGTTTGAGTAGCGTTCTCGGTTTTTTGCATTTCTGTCTGAGGACGCTTTATGGTCTTTGGTGTATACCCCTTTAACACCCCTCCCCAGTATTCATCAGACTCTTGCGTATTTACCAAAGACATGTGTCTTAAAAAGGGAGTCATCGACACGGTTTCTGGTAATGATTGGTCATGATAAAGCATCTCGACCTCTTGATACAAAACAGCGAGAGCTACACCATCATACAGAGCGTGATGCATGAATATATGTAAGTTCACGTCTCCAGAAGAAATCCTCACGTCAATGCTGTAAGGAGGCTGAAACCCGCTATATTCTCCCTGTTTCTTGTCGACATTTCTGAGTTGTGACACTTGTTTTTCTTGACTGTCGATCAAGCCTATTTGAAGATCATACTCTTCGAGCACGATTTGTGCATACGCATAGCGAGGCATATCAGTGCTCACAAAACATGTACGAAGAACATCATGGCGTCGTACCATCTGTTTCCAAGAATCTTTAACTTTTTCTAAGCTGCCATTGACTTTTATGACCACATGATTGCTGTAAAGATTTTCAGAGGACGACTCTCCGGCCGAAAGCATTGCTTCTTGGAGCGGTGTGCAAGGTAAAATTGTTTTGACATGCTGCCCTGCCCTTTCGAAGCTGTCTGTTGTTTTTCTCAAAAAGTCACTGTCAAAACTGAAGTTAAATTCCTCACCTGAATCCATTCTTCCAGCGTGGGAATCTTGGGTCTTAAAAAGCATGAATTCAGCCAGCCTTATCACAGACGAGTACTTCAGAATATCTGAAATTTCCACCTGAACATTTATCGTCTGACGTACAGTCTTCGAGAGGAAAATAGCAGAAATAGAGTCTATGCCCAGGCTAAAGAAAGAGGTTTCAGGCTTGATAGAATCGAGGGGTACTTTAGTAACAAAAACCAGAGCTTTTGCGATGTCTCGCTCGAGTTCTGTCCATTGGTGGTCGGAGGATATTCCAACTGCTTTTGAAACGCTATCGAGGTATTCATTTCCAAGAGCTTCAAATTTTTGGACTAAAAGCCTCTTGTCAATTTTTCCTTGGGAAGTTGATGGAAGGTGGGTAATAGGAATAAGTGTTGAGGGAACCATGTAACCTGGGAGTACCGATTCGAGGAGAGAAAATAATTCTAAAGTGATTGAACTATCGGCCTTCAAACATTCAAGGGTTATTTTGTTGTCGGAATATGAGGTCCAAAAGCATACCAGTCTCGCATAGCTTTCATCAAGGCCGTGAATCACCATCGTTGTGCAGTCTTTGACTTTCTTCGATTTTAACATCACATTATTGATCTCTCCAAGCTCGACTCTTTGGCCTCGAATCTTGACCTGGTCGTCCTTTCTGCCCGAAAAGGCTAGAGAGCCGTCAGGCATCAATCGACCAAAGTCGCCACTGCGATAGAGGCGTCCGTATTTAGGATGATGAACGATTTTCCCAATTTCCTGGGCTACGTCCATGTAACCACGGAAGACTTGGGTGCCACCAAAGCAGAATTCGCCCTCCCCGCCTCTTGGTACAAGCGAAAATTCGCCTCGAGGTGACAAAACAAACGCAGAAGTATTTGCCAAAGGAGGTCCTATGTTGTTTATCAAATGTCTTCTTGTAACTCTTGGGTTGATAGTGCAGATATTCGTCGTCTCGCTTGGACCATATCCTTGATAGAGCCCCCTATTTGCCCAAGCATTGAAGACTTTCTGTGTCACTGCTTCTCCAGCAGTCACTAAGAACTTTACTTGGGGAACATTTTTCGGGTCAACCAAAGCGGCAACTGTTGGCGTCAAGCTTAAGTGAGTGACGTTGAGTACACGGATAGCCTTCTCGATATCTCTGAAAATAACATCCTTGACTGCTGAGCAGATACAACCTCCCAGTCTCCAAGTGAAAAAAATCTCAAAAACAGAAACGTCGAATGCTTGAGAGCAGGACTGTAAGAACCGCGAATCTTTTGTTGCCGGATATAAGTCCTCAAGCACATCTAAATTACTCAAAATATTCCCTTGCGTAACTAAAACTCCTTTCGGTGTGCCGGTGCTGCCCGAGGTGAAAACACAATAAGATAAATTTTCTGCGACTGATCGCGGAGGAATATTCTGAGTGGAGAATATTGAGAAATCGACCTCATCTGTATAAATGACCTGAATTCCCATGATTGGCTTGAATAGCGACCTTAATGAGGAATGGGTCATGACAACCTTGACGTTCGCTTCACGCAAGATGTAACGAAGTCGTTCACTTGGGACATCTGGAGTAAGGGGAAGATAACCCGAACCAACTTTTGCAGTAGCAAGAATAGACAAATAGAGATCATGACTTTTCTCCATACAGATGCAAACGAGCTCATCTGGGAAAGTATTGAAGCTGAGGAGGAGATATCCCATCTGATTCGCGCGGGAGTTCAGCTCTGCATAAGACATTCTTTGTAGGTCACAGCTATCTCCATCAATGGATTTAGCAAAATCGATCGCAGGTCGATTTGGATCATCAATCGCTATTCTTTCAACTGGAGTTACGAGTGATTCTGATTTGAGTATATTTTCAGGAACAGGATTTTCGATTGACATGACTTCATCCCCAAGCCCGTTGAAGATTTCGTCCAAGTCAAGTGTTGGGGAATCGATTATTTTCTGAACAAGTTGCTCAATTTGCCGAAGCAACACACCTATTTGCGCTTCGGGGAAGATTGATCGCTGATAGTTGGCCTTTAGTTCCACATTCCCGACACCCGGAATGACTTCAAGAGTTAAATTGAACTCAAGATTGTCCACAGTATTAACGAAATTCACGTGCTTTCGTGTATGATCGAAATTGTGCAAAGTTTGCTGCCATATAAGGAGCGTATCAAACAAAGATTGACGAGGATCCACTCCGCAGGCAGATTTGATATTTCGTAGCGGCACAGTACTGTACTCCAAATGCTTTCGAGTCGTCGAATTAAGCTCTTTTACCAGTTCTTGAACATTTTTAGATGCTGATAAATCTATTCTGATGGGGAGAGTTGAAAGACATGGTCCAGCAATATCCTCTACTCCATCAACAGGTAAAGTTCGGCCGGAAAACACAGTGCCAAAGCATATGTCATGGGAGCCAAGATAGGAACTCAATATCAGAGCGTAGGCTGCTTGGAATAGCGACTGCGGGCTAGAATCGAGACTTCTCGCAGCTGCTTCAATAACAGACGTCGGAATAGATGTTTTGGCTTGAGCAATGGCAAGACCAAGAGATGATGGCCTGCTACTGTAAAAGTTAGGAATTTGCCTTAAATCTAGGTGTGCAAGATGATCCTGCCAATAGTCTTCCGAAAGCTGGTCGTCTGTTTTGAGTATCCCGTCCGCATATGCTTTCACAATGTTGGCAAATGGTGGACGTGTCATGATGGAATTCCCCATCAAGATAGCATCAAAGTCATCCAAAATAAGCTCTAAAGCCCAAGCATCGTACAAAGCGTGATGAATGTGCATCAAAAGTTTCGTGTCGGGGTTGCCCTGCAATATTTGAATTCTGATGGGATGATGAAGTGAGGTATGTTCAGAAACATCCAATTCGTATTGGAGCTCTTTCACAATTTTGAGCTGAGAATCTTGAAGGCGCCTCCAGATAACCTGAACAAAAGATGTAGAATCCGAAGACTCGGTGAATCCCGTTCGAAGAATAGAGTTGTGCTCAGCAAGCTCATGGATTGCCGATTCGACTTTGCTTACTTCGCAAATCCCAGGCAACTCCAGTTCAACCCAATTTCGGTACGCTTTTTGATTCTTTGCACTTTCAGATAACATCGCAGATTGCAATGGCGTGCAAGGCATTATCAACTCGACGTCTTTTGCGTGGCCATTCAGCACTGCCATCACATCACCCATTGCTGCCCCGACATCAGTAGTCGGTTTCTCTTGTAGGCCTGGCGTAGAATCTTCGCAAAGTCTAATCAGAGAAGTCAACGAGTCTGCCTGTAGCACGGCAATAGTAGTTATGTTGAAACCCGATGCTCGCAATTTTGAAGCTACTCGGATTGCCATTAGAGAATCAAGACCTGCTGCAGCCAGCCTAGTGTTCTTAGGGAGGATCCCGAGGAGTTCCTGCAGAATCTCTGTAACAATTCGCGTTGTTGGCGTTACTGATCCTGGGCCTTCGATATCCTCTTCTTGACGTCTGGCTTGATAATCTGCTTCCAGCTTTCTCTTGTCTACTTTCCCGGATGGTAAATATGGAAAGCTCTCAAGGAGAACAACCTCACTGGGTATCATGAATTTAGGAAGCCACTTCGCACATGTCTCCAAAATATCATCCTGATCAAGACGGGCTTGTCCAATAAGCGCAAATACAATCAGGGCACTGTTGAGTACTACCGCTATGACGGTTTTCATTCCCGGATGCTTGTAAACTGCCTCTTCGATCTCTCCAAGCTCTACTCTTTGGCCTCGGAGCTTAACCTGACCAGCACTCATGCGACCGAGAATTTCAATGGTTCCATCTGGAAGTTGACGAGCTTTATCCCCGGTTCGGTAGTATTTCTTGCAGCCAATGTCTACAAATGCCAATTTGTTTTGTTCTTCCCTATTCAGATAACCATGTGCAAGCTGAGGACCGCCCAGAACAAGTTCTCCAAGCTCCTCTACTGGGAGAAAATTCATGGAACCATCGGGACTGCTTGGTGCTGCAATAAAAGTTGAGACAGTATCAAAAGGCACACCAATATTCCCTGGCTTGGTGCTAGCTTTCATTTTAGGGTAGATTGTGCAGTGAATCGCAGCTTCAGTTGGCCCATACATGCCATAAAGCATAGGGCTTTGAGTATCGGAACCTCCAAACTCCTTGACAATAGGTGTTGTCAGCATTTCTCCGATTGTTAAGAGTAACTTAAGCCCTGGGGCTGCGGCTCGTTTTGCAGAAGGGAGCCCACGACTGTCGGGGTGAGCTCAGCCGCATCGATATTCATTTCATTGATCATGCCCGGAAGATCCATCAAGAGTTGATTTCGATCGCAACCGACCAATGTACATCCCCGTGTAAGAGGAAAGAATATCTCAAATACTGAAACGTCGAATGATGGAGAGGCAAATTGGAGAAACCTTTTGAATGAAGGAAGGTGTCTCTCATGAGCAAGCAGAGACTGAGAAACCGCCAAATGGCTCACTGCTACCCCTTTCGGAGTGCCACTTGAGCCAGAGGTATACATAACGTAGGCCAGATCGTCGGGAAGTGCCCGGCGTGATGGACTTGATACTGGCTCCGTTTCGGGAACAGTAGGAAACTCATCAACGAAAAGTATGGATGGGCCATTTTCCCAGGACACAGCATCCTCGAATTCGCGGGTAGTAATAATGAGGTCGGCCGCAACGTCTCCAACGACGAATTTGACTCTTTCCTTTGGCGCATCTAAATTAATTGGGCAAAATGCACCACCTGACTCGAGAATGGCAAGTTGTGAGATATAAAGGCCTGGGGACTGAGGGACCAGGACCGGAACGACATGCTGGGGTGGAGGTTTTGTACTTGTCTGGACCGACCTTGTCGACGAAAGGGTTTGTTGTATGCGAGTGATCAACGAGGTCACGCATGAATGTATGCCACCATAACTGTACTGCTCTCGGCGGGCCTTGCTCTTGAAATCAATCGCACAGCGCTTAGTGTGTTTCTCCCAATCGATTAAGTGATGTAGAATTTGAGGTCCATCCAGTACTTTTGGCGGGTCGTTGAGTACTGAAAGCTGGAGATGTTCATCTTCGGCCATGTCGGGCATAAGAACTACTTCTCATGGCCGGCGCCAAAAAAAAAAAAAACTCTGCTCTTCGAGCGTGGGAAACACCTGGCAGTGGCACTGGTACTTTCAAATCAAAAAGTGACGGCGGTGCAAATAGTATCACGTGTAAGGAGGCTGAGGAGAACTGAGGAGGGCGGAACCACGTTGGAGGACCTTCAAGTTGTGACACGGCAAAGTTGCTCTTGAGGTCTCTTTCATAATAATAGTGGAGGGCAAGACAGTAAGTTGAGAGCCATGGCCATGTCTACGGTACAAGGCGATTCATTTTCAGTTCGAGTTCGTTCGTTCGAATTCTCAGCGCGCTTGGTGCCAGCAAAGCGAATTTGCTTATTGGGCTCCTTTGCGATGTGATTCGAGCAACGCTGTCTGTACCATACGGGTTTGCTTCGGCGTGACCCCATCTCCTTGCCATCTAGAACCATCCAGGACACTCCTCTCCGCGGGGCCCTCTAGCATTTGCCCTCTGCCCTCCTGAGCTTGGCCTTGGGCCGTATGTACTGTATGACGTATCGTATCTCCGTTTCGGCCGCGTATCCTTCAACCTGTGTTTGCCGCTTTGCCTCTCTTGTCCCTCCCAGGCTGCATCGCGTGCGTTGTTGGCTCGTTATCCACACAATACAGTTTGATGTCTTCGTCTGGTGTAGGTGGCTTTCTGTGAAGCGTGGGGATGCAAATTTCGAGGAGCATTTCGGACGCGAGACGCGCAAATTTCAGTTACGGTGGCCGAGATGGATAAAAGTCACAGCCCCAGAAAAAGCATTAAATGAAGAGAAGTCGGAGAAGAATCCACGAAATGCCATAAGTCCGCGCATTATTACTCAACACTTACCTAACACTTTCTAGGAGCAAAAGCAGATCTAGAAGCGAAACTTGTCTTGCCCGTGAGCCCGTGAAGCGACCCCAGCACGCAAGGAAGATTCTTCAATCTTGATCTAATCAGATCATCAGATTGCTAGGGGCCAAAGGGGGCCAAGGCCAAGCGAAGACCAAAATTTTCGCGCCGAAGGCGGAGCCAGCTTTCTCTCAACGAACTGATCAACAACCTCCACTCACAACACTGCTCGCTCACCAGCACCAGCACACCCACTAGTGACCAACATCACCATGCCCGCCGGATCAGATAATTCCTCTTGGCAAGCCCGGTCGTGCAGCCCCCGCCGCCCCTTCCCCGGCCCCTCATATACCCTCAAACGCCGTTACGAACGTTGAGCATGCCCCATCAAACGCCAATAAAATCGAGCACGGCGCAAATACCGTTGTGGAGAACCTGCTCGGCTTTGTCGATCACTTTATTTTCGAATGCGTATGCTTGTCCTGGATTGTGTAATGAGTTCCCAGAATCACGTCTGCCAGGTCCTGCTAGGGACTTGGATTATTGCAGCACTGGTAATACCCAAGGTTTCTTCTATTGTGTGCATGTAACGAGCCTGGTATAAAAGTCCGTGTTTTCAGGCTTCACGACCCCGCCTTAAGGCTTCTAAAAACCAGACTTATTGAGATCACTTCAAAGTTATAAAATAACTATGAATAATTATACTTCATAATCTATATAATCGCGAGTTATAGAAGGCAAAGGTACTATATATCGACTACCTTTTTAAAGTTTTCGATTTTTGATTTACTAGTAAAATACCCTAAAAACACGGACTTTTGTACCTAGGCTCGCAACACCCGCCGCCTGGCCTCGGGATGACGAAAATTGCCATTGATTCAAAGCAGGGGCGGAGATGGTTGCGATCCGGGTCCTGACTCCTGGCTCCACGGCTAGCAGTACCTGCCCAGGTGCGAAGTAGGCTCTTAAGCTTAAGACCCTATGTTATGATGCCGAATCCAGAAGAACTGGCTCCCCTGGCGGCCTACCAGGTACTGTACGTGGTTAGTCTCCGTTGCGAAGAACCTGTTCATGCCTTGTGACGAAAACTTTGGTTGCAACTCGAGGCGGCCCTTGCTATTCTACAGGCTGAACAAATGTTAGTGAGGGGAAAAAACAAGAGATGATTTCTTGTTAAAATACCTAGGTACTTCGAAGCACTAGGGCCGAGGTGAAGATCGAGTTTCTACTAGAGAAAACTTCCTTAATATGACACTCAAACGCCAATAACGCCAATGACACCATTTACCAACGATGCTGGTGATGGCGGCAAGCCAGGCGCCTGGCCGAGAGTATCCTCTTTCTTCAGTCAATCACAGAAGAGCACCTCAAAAACCAGCCCTTCTTACTTTGGTCTCTTCGGCTCTTTGGGAGATGTTCAGTCACGCTTTGTTTTGTTTGCCGGTACAGTTCTTGCTGTGGCAGCAGGCGCTCCGCTTCCAGTCATTGCTGTAATATTCGCTCGAATTATTGATGCTTTTCCACCGACTGAGGATGAAGTCGACCAAAGAATTTATCAACTTCTTGCCGTTGGTGAGTTTATATATTGTTCGTTTGGGCGTAGCATTCGCTGATTTTTATAGCGTGTGCATATTTCCTCTTTACCTTTGGATGGATTCTTTGCTGGGGTATTGTGGGTGCTCGCTTATCCAGAAGTCTTCGCACTCAAATGTTTGAACGAGCTCTAGGGATGGATCAAACATACTATGAAACTCAATGTCCAGATGTGAGTACCTCGTCACCTATTATACACTTTACTTACAGAATGTAGATCACCAGCCGGTTGACAGCCGACGCTCAAGCCGTCCAAACTGGCACTTCAGAGAAAGTTGGGTTGTTTCTTCAGGCTGTCAGCTACTTTATTGCGTCATTCATTGCTGGATTTACTCTCAATGCTCGTTTGACAGGAATTCTCTCAGCCGCAGTGATCCCGTTGATAGCATTGGTGGTATTTATAGGAACCAAAATAGAGAGCAACCTCTCTAAGGATGTGGCAGAGAGAACATCTGAGGCATCATCTATTGCGGAAGGGGCAATCAAAGCTGTTCAGGTGGTCCAAGCATTCGACGCCTTCGACATACTAACAAACGATCACGAAAGTCATTTGGAGCGAGCTATGAATCTCGGCGTGCGAAAGGCAGTAGCTGGGGCTGTTCGACTGGGCAGCGTCATTTTCATCGCGTAAGACTTTTTGATTCCTAGAAAACTAAATGGCGTTTAACTCCTTGAAAATAGGTATGCTGCAAATGCTTTAGCTTACTGGCAAGGTACACAAATCGTCAAAAATAACTCTTCGGGGGGAAGTGCGGGGACAGTCTTTGCAGTTGTGTTGTTGATTCTTGACGCTTCTTTCGTTATAGGAGGGGCAGGACCTTTTATCCAGTCATTTTCCCAAGCAGCCTCAGCGGGTCATCGGATATTGAGTCTCATTTATTATCCGGATATTCCAATCGATGTTTATTCAGAAGATGGCGTACAAGCTGATGAGAAAACTTTCGGTCCTGGAAAGAAGATTATTCTCAAAGATGTCAAATTTGCGTACCCAGCGCGACCTCAGGAAACGGTACTAGATAATATCAACCTCTCGATTGAAACTGGCTCTACCATAGGCATCGTCGGTGCATCTGGCAGTGGGAAGTCTACCATTGCAGCTTTGTTACTCAGGCTCTATGATCCTTCACAAGGGTACATCAGTATCGACGACCACCAGGTTCCAGCTTACAATCTTTCAAGTCTTCGTTGTCAGATTGCTCTTGTAGACCAGGACCCTGCGGTATTTTCAGGGACAATCTACACAAATATTAGGGATGGTTACAGAGGCAGCCCCCTTCCCGAAGAGGAGATGAAAGAAAAATGCGTGCTGGCTGCAACAGCAGCTGACGCGTGGAGCTTCATTGAGTCACTTCCTGAAGGCATCAATACATGGCTGGGGGAACCTGGTGGTACGAAGCTCTCGGGTGGCCAAAAACAGCGTTTGTGTTTAGCCAGAGCCTTAGTTGGAGATCCATCGTTATTGGTGCTAGATGAAGCTACCAGTGCTCTTGATACTATCAGTGAAGCTGAAATTTTGACGTCTCTTGGTAAATCGCGATCGGTGGGACATCGGACTACTGTTATGATTGCGCACCGCCTTGCATCTGTCAGATCTGCCGACAATATTGTTGTAATGGGAAGCGGTCGAATTCTTCAACAAGGCAATCATGAAGAGTTAATGAGAAACATTGATGGTCCCTATCAAAGACTGATCGCGGCCCAAAATTTTGCATCAGATCACGCATCTGAGACGTCTATTGAGAGGAAAATAACTCTTACTGAGGAAACCATATCAGAGAAAGAGGAGGAGTTCACGACAGAGATTGCGTCACCCTTTTCCCCTTCGGATAAAACTAAAACGTACGGAGTTTTTAGCGTTGTTAAACGCTGCATTTTTCTGAGTCGGGCGAAATTCATCTTCATAATTCTAGCTCTCATAGGCTCAGTCCTGACTGGGAGCCTACTTTTGGGAGAATCCATCATCTTTGGTCATTTGGTTCCGTTACTCAATAGCAATGCTCCTTCGGGACAGGTCAACTTCTACTGTTTGATGTTTTTTATTGCGGCTTTAGTTGCCTTGCTGGGGTACATCATGTCAGGGTCATGCTTTGGAATCGTCTCTGAGTATTTAATACTTCGTACTCGAGATCTGTCGCTCCGGACAATACTTCGACAAGATATGGAATGGTTTCTTCAACCAGGTCGGTCTACATCGTCTCTCGTTTCAGTCATAAACATGGACTCTGGGCATCTTAGTGGACTTTCTGGCGTCACAATAGGCACCGTGGTCTCAGCTTTGGTATCCGTCGTCGGAGGCGCAATACTTGCGCATGTTGTTGCATGGAAGATTGCTATTGTGTTATTTGCTACCTCACCCATTGTTCTTCTTTCTGGCTTTTTCAGAATTCGAGCAAGTGAGGAGCTTGAAGAAAAAAAATCAACTGGCATACACGGAAGCAGCATCTTTAGCTACTGAAGCATGTGGGGCAGTTCGCACAATTGCAGCTTTGGGAACAGAGAAAGCAACTGCGAGGCGTTTCCGGCTAGCGGTTGACAAATACCGGCAACAGACATTTCGGGGCACGGCTCTTGGAGCTGCAATTCTTGCTTTTGCCCTTTCTATCACGTAAGCCTTGCCTCTTCATTCAATGATCCCCGCTCATAAAAAATAGGTATCTTGTTTACTCACTAGCATATTGGTGGGGATCAAAGCAAGTAAGGTCCGGCGAATATTCGAGTCTTCAATTTTTCATTGTTCTTCCGGCAATCCTCTTCTCGGCGCAATCTGCAGGGCAAATATTCAGTTTCGCACCGGACATTGGACGCGCAAAGGGGGCTGCTTCACGCGTCTTTGCTCTCCATGACGAGAAGCCGAGCATTGACTTAATATCAAATGCCACGACCTTGTCAAAATCCATGCATAAAGTCACTGAGAGGCCTTCTTCGCCTTCAGGAGCCATTACATTCCAAAATGTAGATCTTACATATCAATCTCGGCCCAAGGATCCTGTGTTTACAAGCCTCAACTTCTCGATCAAGGCTGGTGAAACAGTAGCACTTGTTGGTCGGTCCGGGGCTGGAAAGACCTCTACAATCTCCCTCATCGAACGCTTTTACGATCCGACCGGCGGTGCAATTCTTGTTGACGGCGTAGATATCAAATCAGTACCAGTATCGCAGCATCGAGCGAGAATCAGTCTCGTGGCACAAGACCCTGACTTGTTTACCGGGAGCATAGCCTTCAATGTTGGTCTCGGTGCAAGACCTGGGCATACAGCTATAAGAGAAGAGATTGAAGCGGCTTGCAAAGCTGTTGGGATTCATGAATTCATCAGCGGACTTCCTGATGGATACGAGACGTAAGTTTAATGCCAGCTCTCCTACAAAACTTCTGCTTATGTACACAGACAATGTGGCAATAACGGTTCGCAGCTCTCAGGGGGGCAGAAACAGCGCGTAGCTATTGCTCGAGCATATATCAGAGATCCCGAGATATTGCTTCTCGATGAAGCTACTTCGGCTTTGGGTGAGTTATATTTTTATCATCTTTGTTCCACAAATTGGCAATTTGCTAATGGCTTTTCCCCGCAGACTCGCATTCCGAAGCGCAAATTCAACAAGCAATCACTGCAGTCGCTCGCAAACGCACTACCATCATGATCGCACATCGACTTACAACTGTGCAAAAGGCAGATAGAATTTTAGTATTTGACAAAGGTAGAATTGTCGAAGAAGGTAGACATGAAGAGCTAATGAAGAATGGTGGGATGTATGAGCAGATGATCAAGGCACAGAGCTGGGGTTGATTTTAGAAGAGATTTAAATAGTCTGTTTTTCGTTTGTTGATTTTCACATCGGAGTTGAAAAGGCTCTGAAAAGCTAGCAATTACATTTTAACTGGAACAACTACCTAGATTGCTCTAATCTCAGATATATCGAGTGGGCTGAGGCGAGCAAGCAGTGGCTACTGCCTGGCTCGCGACGCCCTGCTATAGACCAAATTGAGACTTCTCACTACTAAAGCATTATGTTTCCACGTTTCCAGTCTTGCGAGAAACTCAATCCTACATCTACCCCTTCATTATTTTACACGTCATAATGGTTATTTGATAATGGATCATATAAGCAACCCGAGCCAAGAGGCTGACACTTGTCACATTGTCGATGCGATCCGAGGACCATTCTTTCTGAAATTTTGGTTGAATTTTCCGGAAAGGCCGAGGAGCACGTCAAACCCAAATCCTCTTAGGTGCGAAGATCGCGATCAGCATCAGCATCTCCATCGGATCGAGTCATGAACAGCAATGCTGGCATTGCAGGTCCATACGGCCAAGCAACCACTGCTTCCTGAGAATCCTACCTAAGCCCCTTGCCATGTCAAATGAGTCCCCATCACCCATTTCTCCCCGTCACCAGCCAAAGCCAAGGCACCATGGAAAATGAGCAAATAGCCAACACGATCCCGCAACGCCGCAACGCTCACCGCATCTCCTTCTCCGTCCCAACCCGAAATACTTCCCCCTTCTAGCAGCTGCCCCGAGCCATCGGCTCATTCATGAGCCCATCTCTGACGTTTTACCCGGCGTTGTGACGGTGTGCTATTTTCTAGAGAGGCGGGTAGAGAGTACTACTGCATAGCCGAGTGAAAAGGGGGCAAGGAAGAGATTATCTCTGCATCTGATTATGTCGGCCCTTGTCGCTTTGGATGCTGGATAGCTGTGGATGCGACTCTAGCTGTGGGGCACTGGGGTCAGATTCCTCGAGGGAAAAGGGGGTTCCGATGTCGGGAGCGGGCAACGGAAGAGCAGCGGATCAGATAAAAAGTCTTGGCGCGCTAAGGGTGGAGAAGGCGTTATCACTTCTTTTTCTTCACTTCCCGGTGGGTCGGTCCGCATTCGATCGAGGAGGACAACGTGCCAGATTTCTTGGTTAAGTGGTACACTGGTACCAGGCCAAGCCGAACTGATTTTACGGCAAACGACTGTGTGCTCTCAGCCAGAATTGCGACCAGGCATTGCGGGCAAGCCTTTGTCGGTCCTGGTTGGAAGTGGAAAAGCAAATTGCAAAATTCGAGGGGGGCGGGACAGGATAGGATGGAATGGCGGGGCTGCAACTTGCGTCACTACCTATATACGACACCATGAAGTGGTTTGGTGCGAATGTACTACTTCGTATGGCTGCGATGCGCCTCCGACCGGCAGGGAACGAGGGGCAATAACTTACAAGCTACCGGCTTACCTGGATATTATTGCAGCAAGCACTCCAACAGCTGATTCCTGCAGGTCCCATCACCCTTTTGAGCTTCGAGGACCCCGCGCGAAAGAAAGCCTTCCCCTCCGGCCGTCTGCGAAATCTGCTGCTGCTGTGGTTCCGTAACAATGCATTTATATCTACGCAGGTGACCCTCCCTATCCCCAGATCCGAACACCCGGCATCATTTTCCTATTCAATCACTCAAGTACTCAAAGAAGCCTGCGCCATCGTTGACCATTCGAATATTGATACCCGAAAGAAGAACAAAGTCCAGTCCAGCTGTGCATCGTCATTCTGACCCCACCATCACAAGCAATTGCGTTTCGTCCATTGCAAAAGACCAAACTTAAAGTCGTGTCGACCCAATAGGACTTTTCTAAATTGCAAGCCCTACGGCCTGCTAATCTTTGGTGTTACTGGAGCACAAGGTGTGTTGGCACAAGTGAGCATCTGATCGCGGCTCGCCAGCAAAAACGGGAAAATACAAAAAAGAAAACTTCTCTTTGGCGTCATTCAGGTAGTTATGCCTCTTCCCCAAGAAATCAAAAGAAATTTTCTTTGCGGTATTTGGAGCACGATTCTAACTTGCTTTTCAGAACGGAAGAGGGCGCTTTAGGACGGACTTCGGGAAGTTATTTGTTTATTTCGGAATTCAAAAGAGTCACGGGTAGGCTATTCAAGGTCACGGGATTTACCCGATCATTTGTCTCCCCTATTGAGAACGAGGAAGTCGAGATGGCTCCTTCTGCTACAAGTACTCCTACGGGTGCTTTCCAAGACAGAAATAGCGAGCGTACCAACGGAAACGAGTCTTTCAACGGTCAATTTGACGGAATGCAACTCCACTCAACTCTTTATACCAACGGGTATACCAGAAACGGGTATCAAAATGGTACCTCAGCAACAATCTCCATCTCATCTCCAGACACCATTTTCGACCTCCTCTGTGTCGGCTTTGGGCCTGCATCGCTAGCGATAGCCATAGCCCTTCACGACACCTATCCTTCCTTGTCCTCTCCACCCAATGTCTTATTCCTGGAAAAACAGCCACAGTTTGCGTGGCACGCAGGCATGCAACTCCCCGGTGCTAAAATGCAAATCTCCTTTCTGAAAGATCTTGCCACACCTCGGGATCCCCGTTCTCATTTCACCTTCCTAAACTACCTCTTTCAGAAAGGCAGGCTAAACAACTTCATCAACCTCGGGACCTTCCTTCCCAGCCGCTTGGAGTACGAAGATTATCTCCGTTGGTGCGCAAGTCATTTTGAGAGGGAAGGAAAGGTGGCTTACGGCATGGAAGTTCAGAATGTACGAGTCAATGAGCGGGATTCTGAGGGAAAAGTGACTAGCTGGGCGGTAACAGCCCTAGCTCCTACAGGAGAGCTTGTCACAAGATTCACACGACATGTCGTGGTAGCCGTTGGTGGCCGACCAGTTATACCCAAGGACCTCCAAGGACTCAAGCATGTAACACACTCTTCCCAGTTTGCGTCTACTATCACATCAATCCAAGAGCGGGAATCGGGACGGGAAAAGAAGCTGCGTTTCGCGGTGGTAGGAAGCGGCCAGAGCGCCGCAGAAATCTTTAATGATTTAACTGAGCGATTTCCTGATGCAGAAGTGAGGCTGGTGATCAAGGGCAAGAGTCTGCGACCCAGCGATGATAGTCCCTTGTTTGTCCCCCTTTCCTTTACTCATCACGTGTTACCCCTTTCTTACGCCCTCCTTACCCTGTCCTTTTCTCGAACCCCAAAACTAATGCCAAGAACAGTGTAAATGAAATATTTAACCCAGACCGTGTTTCGAAGATCTACAACCAATCTCCCACCTCCAGAGCAGAAGCCCTCGCTCTAGACCGTGGCACCAACTACGGTGTTGTCCGGTTGACGCTTCTGGAACACTTGTATGAGAAATTGTATATGCAGCGTGTCCTCAACGCAGATGAATCTACATGGCGCTGTCGCATTGTCCCAAACCGTGCCGTTCTCTCCGCTTCTCAAACCAACGGGTCAAGCATCTTGTTGAAGTTGAAAGAAGTAGAAGCCGAAAAGGAAGAGCAGTTGGAATTAGAAGCTGATTACGTGTTTGCTGCCACTGGGTATGTGCGGAATGCACATGAGGAGATGCTAGGAGGTGTGAAAGATTTACTGCCTGTTGGATCTGAGGGAAAATTTGCGGTGAGAAGGGATTATAGGGTTGTGTTTGGGGAGGGGAGAGTTGATGATGGGAGGGCTGGGGTGTGGTTGCAGGGTTGTAATGAGGGGACGCATGGAGTGAGTTTCTTCGGTTTCTTCGGTTTCTTCTGTCGTCCAATCTCTCTCTCTCTCTCTCTCTCTCTCTTTGTCGTGCATATAATACTAATAACGAGTGACAGTTGAGCGACACCCTCCTCTCCATCCTCGCAGTCAGGGGCGGAGAATTAGTGCAGAGTATTTTCGGCACTTCTTCTCCCCCCTCCCCTTTATTTCCAGCCTCGACATGATTTCAACGCGCTTTCTTCAGTAAATATTCCCCACTTCAACGCGCCAAAGTGCGGTTTCTGGTGCAATGTAGCATACTATACCTCTTCTTTTTTCCCATTCCTCCCAGAAGGCGTTCTTTGGTCGCTGGGAGGAAGAGCTGTCTAGATTTTGATGAGACGACGCGAGATGAGATGAGAGATGAAACCCACACGTTGGTTTATTTTCATATTCCATTAGAGCTTACTGCTGTAATGGCAGACTGGAAGTGTGGGAAAGTCGATACTTATCTAAATTGGTTAGGTATCAGGAATAGAAAAGAAAGGTCTATCTTAAAGTAAATGCATTTTCATGAATCACATTGCATAGCGCTATTGATAAAGAGAAATATCTACCCTTGAAAACAGCTATGTAGATGCTGCAAAGAAAGAAAGCTGCGCAGAATTATCAACCACACCGCAAGTTTGGCAAATACGAAAAGAGAGTACTGTGCTCCTATTTCCTCACACCTTGCGGGATTTATTATTAATCGGGCAGCCCCTTCCTTTCATGCATGGAACAATTCCATATATAATATACAAGTGGCAA